>VOMN01017158.1:0-52458 GCA_014899125.1 Orchestia grillus
ACGTGAACAGCCTGCAGTCCTCAGCCACTCTGCTCAAAAATTGCCGCCTAAAGTTGGATTTTTAATCGAAAGAATTACGGTGCACTTCCGCTGATGAAGGCTGCCTGAGAGCAGTGTCAGCACCGGGGCTGGTCGTTACGCTGACCGTGTCAGCGCCGACAGCTGGTCGTTACCCTGAAGCGATGCTAATTAATAAGCAACGCCGCTGCCGTGCTCATCCACGCCCCGGGGGCCTAGCAGGATAAGCACGCAGGTCACGCTGTTCTGTGGTATTGGAACTCAGAGTCGGCGTGCAGGGAGATTGGGTGGAGGAGACGCTGGTGCGCATGTAACGGTGAACTGTAAGCGACGGCGGAGAGAGGGCACGGTGG
Organism: Orchestia grillus; assembly: GCA_014899125.1. Taxonomy (NCBI): domain Eukaryota; kingdom Metazoa; phylum Arthropoda; class Malacostraca; order Amphipoda; family Talitridae; genus Orchestia; species Orchestia grillus. The sequence continues at coordinate 372 of VOMN01017158.1, forward strand.
CATGAAGCCAACAAGGAAGTGCAGGCAGAGATGAAGAGCTCATGTGTGGCTGAAGAACGAAGAATAATTTATTTAAGAAGCCTGCTCTCATCAGGACTCAAGAGGCCGTAATCTATGATATGAGCCCGTAATCTACGGGGTAGTGAGTGGGCTTAGGCCTAAAGCGTACTGCCTTCCACTGGTGGAACGATATAATTAAAATGTGCCGTTGAGTCTTAAATTCCTATTGCTTAGCTCAAAACTAGGGTGAATAGGCACACAACTGCATAAAATATGAATGATTGTTTACATAATATTTCATTCATTCAAAGATTAAACCTATCATTTTAGCGTTAACGATGGTGACCGCAGGAAAAAGGACGCGAGGAGATGAAGCTTAAGGATCAGAGAAAAAATAAAAATTAAAGGTTGAAAACAGCAATAAATGGAAAGAATATGCACATCGAGCTTAACTTAATGAGAGTGTAATATCCTTTTACGGCTTAGACTGATTTACGCTCTGAGATCTACGTCAGTTAATTAAGTCTGATTGGTAGCTATTTCGCTAGCTGTCGAAAATTGCCGTCACGTTTCTTGCTAGATATGGTAGAAGTTAGCCCGACTATATTTCCCCTGTATTATTCTTATTGAAATTTCAATCGTGGTGATCAAAATAATGCTTGAATGTTTGTAAGTTGGCTTCTTACACGCCTTTTGAGCGTAACCGCGTTAAGATCACACAAATTTCCTAAGGTACTCGTTAGACCTCGATGTTTTTATTCATATTTAGGAAAATATCTTCGCCCTAACGTAGTTTTGAAAACAGTGTGGGTTTTCCGTCAACCTCAATAAAGCTGGTACTTTGTTCCGCTATATCGCAAGGATGAGAAAAAGATAATTTGTTTTAGTAATTTAGAAATCCCCTCTTGCTCTTGTAGCAATCTGCTAAGCGAAGCAATTGTTCCAAGATGAGCTCGGCACAAAAAAAAACAGAGATCTCTCGGTCATCGAAAGATTAAAATGTATTGATTTAACAGTGGCACCGAAAAGCCACATTTTTATTCTGAAAGCTTTGATCAAATTTATGTTTAACAGGTAGAGTTTCTACCAACGAGTATGAAGAGCTGATTCCATATAACATGGGACTTATAACACATGTGAAGATTGATAATTAATGCTTGGGATTTTTGCTCAGTATTGTCCGTGGTAATGATGATCGCTATTAGCAACGCACCAGAAATGTTAAATGTTACCTGAAGCCAGCAACATCCTGGCCAACTTCCTGTCAGAGTTAGGCATTTGTTGTCACCCTCGTTGAGAGTCACAGGTCTCGGAATGTTACCAGAATTACCACAATGGAAGATCTTGGTTCCCGTGAATAAACTGAAAAAGATTGGTTGGTTAATTCCCAGCAGGAAATCAATTAGTAGTTCTTATGATCACCTCCGCTATCTCAGCATAAGAGTAATTTGCCAAGCTCTAATAGAGAAAAAAAAAATTACATTTCTGAAAGAAATCAAACATGACCTGAACAGTTTATTCTTAAGGTAATGAAACAACAGCTATTTACACTAATGAATTTATAACAACTGCTAGGTGTAACACTAAGTCCGAATTAAGGATCCTGATATAGGAGCGTAATTCTTTTTTTTGTATATATGTGATGCTTACCAAGTGTTTCACACGAATATAGAAAAATCATCAAGGCTCCTCAGTTTTGCTTACACCAGCGTAAAATACGCTGTGCGCTCAGACAATATAGAGCTTTATAAAGGAACGTAGTACAGGAGCAGCTTAAAATGTCGGTTATGGCAAGCCTTATGTAAAAATGACGTTTTCACATGCGTGAGTGTACATTTATACATTCTCGAGGAGGGAAAGCGAAGGATTGAAGAAACTTTTGGATGGGCATTGAACAAAAAGTTTAAATAGCTCAGTTGTTAATTAATATTACTTCTGGGGCCTCTTGAACTTCAATTAATATAAGGCTAGAAAGTCTACAAGAGACCACAAAATTACTACCACTGTTATGCCACGAGTTTTTTAAATTGTCATCGGCTTGAAAAGAAGTGCCCAAAAATTTAGGTGTTACATTCGTGTTAGTGAATTAATATCACTGGATCAATGCTAATAATCTCTTATGCCCATTCTTTGTTATGCAAAGCACAATTTGAAATTATTGTTTCATGTTACAAAAGTGGGTGCTAGAATTCTACCCATATGAACAGCATTACTGAAATGTCTTCATCCCTATAAAAATCCTGAAATTGATCTCCGTGAAAAACTTTTGGTACGAAAGACCGCGAAGAAAATCTTGGTGTCAAGATAATTCTGAGACTTGGTCGATGCTCTCAGTTTTTTCTATGACTATATCCTTCAAGTTCTTTATGACATTATTAGATGAGTTCATAGACGCGGAAAATGCAGTCTAGGTCCCTCCAGAGCGCCCTAACAAGATCATTCAGCTCCGCAGGAACTGCGCTATCTGTGCTTTAACAAATTTGGTGTCCACACGAGATCCTCATGCTGAAAGGTTCCTGCTCCTAAGGCGGAAAATACGGACAGTTCCATGGACAGAAAAACTGGTGCAAGTGTACAGCTTTGTCGAAATAGAACCCAGAGAAGTTTTAATGAAATCTTCTTTCGGTTATTAGTCTTTTTCTTCAAATACACATACATGGAATGTTGTTTTCTTGAGTGATGTAGGCTTGTTGAATAGTAGGCCTTCTCTTCAGGGAATATTTTGCTCATTTTCAAAATGCAATCTGTTTGTTACGCCTTAAGTTATACGAATAACTGTAATTTAAGTTATGTTTTTGAACTTAATCTTCATCGTAATGAATGCCACACATCAATCTTATCAGCATTGATGAACGATGAGCTCGCAGGATTAGTTTTATGTGCACTCGCAATAATGTGTAAATAATAAGCTCACCCGAAAAAAAACTTGTCACCTGCTGCTAATGTGGTGTAGGACTTCCACGAGCACTAAACAAGACGGCAATTCTGAGCAGCATTGACTCTATAAGTATTTTAATGAACACCTGGTCGATTTCAAACCACTATTACATCAAATGATCTCCCAGTGCGGCCATAGTACGTGGATGACCTTCTCGACGTCTGACTTGTTCTAGGTGGTCCCACAAATTTTCTATCGGGTTCATGTCTAGAGACTTAGCTGGCCAATCTAAGTGCCTGACCTATCTTTAATGACTGCCATGCCATTTAATGACAGTTCTACCTCGCTGCACCTAGCTGTTATCTTCCTGAAACAAAGACAAAGCTAGGTGCCTTTCTTGATTCAGATATTGTGCAAAGAGCAAAACTCGGTAATCTAGCAGCTCAATATAACCATACTGGTTCAGCTCGACGGATCCCTCTACTAAACGACTCACTACTGTGTAGTTGAAACAGCCTCAGAACATGACAGACCCTCCTCTTCCTTGTATCGCCGCTTGCACATAGGCTTCGTTCAAGGCTTCATGAGGGCTTCGATGAACGCGACGGAAGCATCAATGCTATAGAGACGGAATTGTGATTCATCTGAATATACAAGACTTTTTACACTCTTCTAAAGTTCAATGTGCTTGTTCTATGACCTAGTTTAAATGAGTTGTCTTGTGGGCAGGAATCCACATCGGCCGTTTACTAGCCCCTCTGCTCCATATATCCACTCCATGGAGTTCATTACGACGAGCTCGTTTAGAAACACCAGGAGAAAGGTTATCATTGACGCTTCGCAGTAGTTTCATTCTTAATGCCGAGCGATTCCGTTAAACAATTCAGGACACCCGGCGGCGGTCCTTATTGGTTAGAATTTTCTTCCGACTTCAATTTTGTCCTGAATTGCAGTGTGTACCGTGTGGGCTTATTTGTTGGTACACCTGCCTTACAGTGGGGCGGCTTGAAACACCAGCGAATTTTATTACTTTACCAAAAGTAATAGCTTCTTTTTTGTCATTCCGAGACGATTTGCTTTCGTCCCATCTTTGTGGAGGAACGAAGAAACAATTCTATACCTTGCCAGCTCTGAAGAGAGACTGATGTCTGTCCAATACGTGCGTATGACCTAAACTTCGGATACAGCTTCGAAAACCGATTGATGCTCATAGTAAATAACTTGAGCTCGAAAAACAATAGGCGACTAATTTATTATCCGGGGAGCTAGTAAATATTAGATTTGATGATGTATATATATACTCCTATTAGTATATTTATTGAAGATTAGTATCTTTAATTTTTTACATACGTTTCTATGTTTCTGTAGGACCTGCTGCTGAAATTAGGAGAAACAAATTTCAAACAAATCTGACTTGCCGAACTTCATAAAATGAAGATGACATTTAAGTAACAAATTGAGAGAAAAGCAGGAGGTCTTGTGCGACGTAATGTCACGTTACTTTTCTTCAATGCAAAACGGCGAATAAATTCATCCAATTGAAGCATTTAAAATTTATTTAGAAGTATATAACACATAATATTCGGATGAAATGGACGTACACGGTCTCTTAAAAAAATGACCGGCTTGAGAATTTTTTTGACAATCGTTGGATGAAGGATTTTTCCGTAATATAATAACGCTGATATGAAAGACTTAAACTTGATTTAATTTCGTCCATCTTCTATCTCAGAGACATTATCTTCGATCCCCATCTAGAATTAATTTTCAAATCGAAATATTTTGCACATTAATCTTTAGATAAAAAGAAGCGATCATTATAAACTGAAGTCAGGCAACTGGGTAAAGAGCTTAACTCAATACTTATTTATGTAAATACAAACCTTATTTCACGCTGTGTTCGTAGTGGAATTCAAATTCAAAATTCGATGCCTACATGATAAAAAAGATCTTTTTGGTGTATAAAAATACTACTTACGAAATCAAAGAATGATTTCATTGTGCAAGAAAAATATTGATTTGGTCCGAAATTCCCCTTGACCCACTTCCGTATCTGATGCAACGAAATTTGTGGTCCTCGGAGCGCTGCTAGTGAGTCTGACGTTATTAAACTTCCGTTTTAACTCGCGAGCCTCAAAAAGAGACCCGATGTTTGGGGTTGATTAGTCTCTCAATTAATCTTGCTACATTCATACGAACAACAGCAGTAAGGGTCCAATTGATTTGTCATTTTTTTTTATAAAAATATATTCCAATACCGAACCGTTTATTGGAGAGTACTCTTTAATTGCACTTTGATTCTTCATGTCAACGCGTCCGCAAATGAGTCAGGAAAGTCGAAGCCGTGATTTACCGTTAGGCTGTGAAGGCAGACGCTCAAATCCTAAAAGTCCAGAAGGCCTGTGTTCTTCCTGCGCCTCCAAGAATCAGGTCTCAGCTCGCACGTCCACTTTACATCTATCTTCTTACCGAATTAATTGAATTAATGGCTTGCTCTGAGACCCTTATTGGGCAGCCCGCAGGACCGACACCTAATTTCGGATTAACGTTCGTGAATCACACGCACAGTTATACCGAAATTCGGTCTCGCAATGAAAACTGTTTATTTCTCTCAACCGAAAAAGTTTATGACGATCCAAAGCGATAAACCGCAATTAAGGTTTGGCTTAAAAAAATATTGAGAATAGAGAGGTTTCTTTTTCTACACAGATCGAAAGTTTCTCGCTTTCTGTTAACTTTCAATCAGCATTCAGCTTCCGAGCGCGAATCATGATTTGCAGCCTGATGATCGGGACCTGAGTTCCTTAGTGTTGTCGTGCTGGCCAAACTCTGAGTAAAAAAGAAACACGAGTCAGAGTCAAGCTTGGTTGAATAATTGTCTGGATGCCTCACTTAAAACTTGAAATGTAGGCTCGTGGTTTTGAAATACAAAAAAAACTGGATTTAAAATCAATTTTTCTTTCCTTGTTCGATTGAAGATTTTTCACGGCATTCATTGTTGGCATATTTGGGATATTGGAGTTTTGATTGCACGAGCGGCTTGGCTTTGTGCTCTCTGCCTCGACATATTTATTCCTCGGACTGGGACTTACAAAAACACACGCATCTTTAATTCAAATCCCAAAGCCTCCGCGGCGCTCATTTTTAGGCACGGAGGTAAATCAGTCAGATTTGGTTGCCGTTTATCGTACGCACAAGAAGCTCCTAAAATTTTGGCACAGACTTGTGACCCACAAAAGGAGAATGCATGATGACTCCGTGGGACCCAATGAACGGCGTCCCATTCCTCGGTAATGTTATTTCCCAATTTGGGCCCACGCAATGGGGCCGTAAAATCACCTTATGGGAATTAGGCGATGGGCTCCCTCAAAATATTTGCTAGCTTCTGGAACCTTCTTCCAATCGGAATGAATTAGACGCGTGTATTATTAGAAGCTTCACATTATAGCTAACGTATTAACTTCATTGATGGCTCTCACGCTGAAATAGTAAACTCATTTCATAATGTGTATTTTCCACATTATATTAATAGCGGCTATTCAAATATCAATTCACAGTCACCTAACTCAGATATCCCTTTTTGAGCAATTTTTCATCGAAATTATTATTTGATTCTTCGATTCCATGTCAGTCATTGGTTAAACATGAATTTTCTTGACGTTTTCTAAGCTGTCTGTTATTGCTAGTGTACTAAACAAAGGAAAATTTTGGTGAAACTGGGAAGTTCAACAAGTCAAATATAAAAGACAAGAGGCACAAAACATCGGTCTACTTTATTGCCACTATAAAATTATTCAATTATCTTATGACCTGATTTATTTATGATTAACCATGTCCCAGACGTAAATCAAACGATTTCCTTTGTAATATGGTATGATGGAGGTAAACAACGTGTATTTAATTTCTATTTCAAACAGAAATTTCTGGAATTGCGAGGGGAGGTGTTATTTATTACAGCGTTTAAATTATTTAGGATTTCAGTGAAGCTCGTGAAATAAAGAGAGCCTCGGCCTTGTTTGGGCACTCGTCTCTGAAGTTATTAATTTTATTTTTTACTCGGGTGACGCACTGATGCTAATGTTTTCTGGCTGTGTCCTACATATTAATGCCGTACATACGCTTAGTGAGTGCTATACAACACCTGAAAAACACTGTGATTGTGCAAACTAAAATTTCTTTCGGTATTAAAGATAGCGAGGAATAAATGATCCTGCGTGGTCTCTCAAGGTAATTTTTGCACGTGTTATTGCGTGAAGTGGACGTCAGAACTTGACTCGAGAAACTTTTCTGCATGACGAACAACCTGGAATACGAGATATTTGAAATATTTTCGCGGCAAACGGCCCGTTTTAGTTTTATCACACAAAAAATTAGCATGAAATCTTCTCTCCTTCATGTCATATGAAGAGTGATAAATTGATTCACGCGCTGCAGAATGCAAGAACCATAATTTTCTTAAAATTCGGTTTTACTCACCATCACCCAGTTAAGTGTTCTTGCGTGCAGGAGAAGAGGACACTTTATGGGAGTCAATGTAACACATATTTCTGCCATGGCTTCTCTAGTATAATTTATTCACACGCATTTGTCTCCCGTACATCGTCCTGAGCGTTTCTCAAACCATGCGTGATTCACGTGCAACACATACGATTTCTTCCGTACCTGCAAATATAATTTATAATTCAGAGCAAAACACTAACCTCTGGACTTCACGATATGTCGCACCGTCGAGACAGCAAGTGCTCATCACATCCGCATCAAGACTTCAGATCGACACTACATCGTAGGGTTGCGAACATTTCAGTGACCAACGAAACATTTTCAAGCTCAAACAGTCGCGGAGCTCTAGAGTGCGCGTCGTAATCCACCTTACTAATAAAGGGCCGTGACACGTGATGGGCATTACCTGGGCATCAGCGGTCTTAGGTCAAGGAGTGGGTATTTTCAGAGTCAATAAATATGGCGGTATTGATCCGGGCAGACCAGGAGTTTGGCACTCGGAGCCTCATTTTCTGTTCCGATGCAGAAGTTGTGGGACTGGACGGGCTTGATTTAGGCGAAAGACGTGCACCACAAGGAAGAAGTTTGCCGAACATATGTACGGAACTGAGGGCTCCACTCGCTGCCAGTCTGGGCGCTTTGTTTATTCAGGGAGGCTCAAGGTTACGGTGCCGAGCTCCCTCCTATGCCACTGAAAAGAAGAGATTGAAGGCGGCATGGGATGGGGCCATATTACTTGGAAATAGGTCTGCAATGAATACATTTCAGTGGAGGAGAGCGCAAGAAAGAATGCTGCATAACTTTACAGAGTTGTTGTGAATTGAGTACCTATAGCAGATAAGAATACATAAGAAAATCATGCCGTTAAACGTGAATGGGTATTAATTTCTATTGGTCAATCACTTGGAAGAAAATTGACGTAAATTTTGAATGGTGAGTTTCGTAAATGTTCAACTGATCATGTTCGGATCAAAAGAATATATCAAGCTATGAATTTCCTTCCACCAGAGTTTTCAAATGCGACTAAAATTTCACTAAATAACTGGCTAGATTGAGAATCTTAAACTGTAAAAATTCATGAGTCATGCCAGGACAAAATATCAAATACATCCTAACAATGCTCGGAGATTTAGAAAAGTTTTCTTGTTATTCACACAGTCGAGTTATGACAGAAGCAATATCAACACAGCAGCCTGCTCCAAAAAACAGAGAACAGATTTTTTTTGAACAACAGAACTTCACCAGAAGCTGTGGGGTTAAATACTCGGAGGTTGCTGCAAACTCAGAAATTTACGCGTAAATAATGCCACTGAGTCCAATTGAATAAAAAGTTCAATTTTCAACGCGTTCATTGTTTTCCACTGCATCGATCAACGCACGCCGACTTTGCAACGCGTCCGCAAATGGAAGTGGGGGGCCACGGGAGTCGTTTTTTAGGCCCCAAAATTTCGATTGCAAATCGGGGACACTACGCGATTACCGCGCTCGGGCTGAGGCAAAAAATCAACTTTAAAGCGCCTTTGGTTTACGGCAAACAATTTCGTTCGAATTTTGGGGCACCATTAACAGACACAGGGCCACAAAACTTTAAAATTTGCATCAACATTTATACGGAAAGCTGTGACAGGGATTGAAAGTGGCCTTGTTTTTAACTGTTCAATTTAATATCTCTAAAATGCCGCATGTTTACTGCCTTTGAAAGGAGAAGTAAGTAGGAGCTTTGGTAGGAAAAACTCTGTGTTAGCCCGTTTCAATTGAACGACCGGTCCTGATCTCACATATTTCCAGAAAACTCAACGTGCCAACTCATATTCAATCGATATACATTGAATAACAATTCTGTGCATCTCCTAATTTCTAATTTCAGAAGTGCTGTACAATACAGCACTGCACAAGTTGCATCTCATGCTCATTGTTATTAGTCACAACATTTGGGGCTCCACAGTTGCGATGTCGCGAGTCGCGGCTGCCATTTCCACGCTGCGTCCAGCACCGAAAGAATTACCGTCATCGAATGGACTCTCTTACGAGGTATGATTTTGGAAAATGACGTTTTCTTTTTTCTTTGTTATAATTACCTGATTGGGCGCTGTCAGTGACGGCTGTCGCTTCGAAACATTTCGATAGGGTCGAATTTTCTATCAATTAAGTTGTTCTCTTTCTCTCCACCTTTTTTGATCGAAATACTCTCATTAACTTCCGAGCTTCATGCCCTCAACCCCAGCTTTGAGACTCTGAATAACCGCTGTCTCGTTTATTATTTTGTTACGCAACTCATCTTTAGTGTATACTTCTTTTTTGTAGGCATGCGCTCAATTATTTAGTCAAATGTTTCAAACTAGTAGGTGGAATTTGATCTGTTTGCGTGCGTTACCCCTCATTATGATGCAGGGCTTTGAGGGTTCACTCTAAATTGATGCAAACAAATTTTGTCCCAGAATAGCAGTCTACTTAGGTTAAAAATATGGACTGCCCTCATTCATTGGTGCAATTTTAAATACTTATATGCTATCAATCGTGTATTCTTTAGTCTGCATTTTATCTCTATAAATGAGTTTTTTGCAACTCTCATATGATTTTTCGAGACATACATACGTGTTAACACTTTTTGATACCCGTCGAATCCAAATTTTTCACTTCCTTACCAGAAGAAATACGTAAACGTGCTTGTGCTGTAACCTCGAGGTTCATTGATCTGCTCCGAAGCCTAGAGAAAACGAACACAGGAGAAGACTATGGCTCGTTAATTTACGTGGTGTGACCCAAGGACGTTCCTTCCTCTTGCGAGTAGTATTTTGTGCTTACAAGTGGGGCCCTTGAAGCCTAATAAGGGCGGTCATTACCAGACCGAAGTGTTTTACTGGTCCACAAATAACTCCACGGTCTCCTCTCACCAAATATCACTACATCGTTTCCGTTCCTACATACCAACTTCATCAAGAATGTTAGCAGTCTTCTAGGGGCAGAAAGTGATAAAAACTCCAGAAAAGTGCCATAGGAAAATTGTCACTTACTCTCGCTCTGGAACTTTTCTTTATGTGCTCCTCGTTCTTGTTTGATGGTACTTTTTACACAAATAAAGTAGTCGAGGGATGTAAGGAAGCTGTCAATGGATGTGAAAATGAACAGACTTTTCTCATCACTCCATCTTCATTCACTCTCTCTCTGCTTCATTCGCTTACAAGTTTTCAAGTTTTTTTCAAATTTCTTCCAGTTTTTTTTACGCAATAAAGAAGAAGGACTAAATACACAAGTATGAGAAACGGAGCTTATGTATCACTTTTCTCAGCTGACTTTGATTTATAAATGTTATGCCTAATTTATGCATGTCATTACCTAGGATCCAACACGAAGATTCATTTTTGTTATTTCTCAGCATCGAGAAGAGTTTCTCTTTTTCGCTGAAAAATTTCCTGGAGGTGGGTTTCATTTTTGATGAAGTTACAGCGTGAAGCTTGAAAATCATAATTGCAATTGGTACACAGTCAATGTCTGTAGACTGCTGTGAAATGCGGCTGCTTGCTCAGTTTCCTCTACATTAATTCATGTTTCCGCTTCTCGTTTATCCCATCACTCTGATGCTCTGTGATTTTCAATAAAAGAGCTAAACGAAAAGTTGAATTTTCAAGTTTAAGTTTAGGGAAGTAACTTAAGAAAAAACAGCTCAATCATAAAACTGTAATTTTGCTGTTATTGCGAGTGAAGGTTGATCGCTTGATTTAAGTGGCCATGTTTTGCCAGGGATAGAAAAAATTGAGCGTGTTTTCAGCATGGTGATGGGCAAACAGTGAATGGAGTGAACTTGAAATACGATCTGAAACGAAATTAAATTCTATGATATTGACGTAATCCAAACTTGATATTTTCGAGTAAATGTGATATAGTTCTTCAAAGTTAAAATGAAACCCTAGTAAATATTGAGTTCAACATTGAAATTTAATTTAAATGCAGTAGACTCAAGGAATACAGCCATCAACACGGATGGGGCGCTGTGCGAAGTCTTCACTAACCTCCACGCATCACTAAAACGTAGCCGGCACGCTGGAAATCGTTGCATTTTAGCTGGGACGTTACAAATATCCAAACGCTGTGAGGTCGAAAACCTTCTGCGTCTTACGACGAGACGAAAATAAAGACTCCCTCTCGGGAAAATAGTTTCCTCACAGCAGATTTTCCACTTACAGCAATTGCTCGCGATACGTCAAGGTCCAGACCGGTCTCCGTCAATTGGTGTCCGGAAACCCTTTTAGAACTTGCACTTGAGTCGGCCCTAAAAAAAGTGATCGGCGGCCTCTGCTAATCGGCCTCTGCCGACACCAAAACTTCTGCTCTCAGATCCCTGTCTTGAGAAGAAACCGAAAGTGGGGACGGCAAAAGTTCAGAGAAATTTGTTCCATCACAGCTTCCGGTTTAGCGGCGTTCCGTCAATGAGGGTTTTTCTCTCTTGAGTCCAGAGCCGTGATACATCTTTTGAAGTAATCGTTGGTTTTTGTGCAATTTGAGCCTTCAAAAGAGGGAATTTTGAGCTGTTTTTAGCTAGTTCTCTGAGGAAATGACGGACATACGCGACACCTTCCTTTATGTCACTTAGAATCACCAAGATTCACCTCACCTAGAATCATCTCAATCACCTCCCCCAATATCACCTGGAATCACAGCAATATCACCTAACATCGCCTCAATAATCTAGAAACATATAGAATAATCTAACATAATCTAGAATCATCTATAATTATCTAGAATTATCTAGAATCACCTACCACCTAGAATCAACTTCCTCAATATCACCGAGACGAGGAAGCCTGCCGTTTACAAAAGGAATAATGGAGAAAACAATAAAATATTCCTTTCTTTCTTTAATGTCTTGTTATTGTATATGTCATCTCTAGTACATGGGAGGAGCTCTAATTTTGTGTACTAAAATCTTCAGCTGCTTGGGGTGTCAAAATCCTTGAGAAGGATAATTTTGTTAACTATGTTTAATACTGGAACAAATGGACACTAAAAATCAAAGAATTCTTCGTTACGGTGACATCATCTTTAATTGAAAACTGAACTACATATAATTAATTTGCTTTCGGACCAACGAAACTTTTAAGCCACATACTCACCTAACGTAAGTACCGTAAACACTGTGTTTTTGAAATAAAACAAGCAAAATAACAAGTTGACAAAGTATTTGAAAATGTACTTCTGACAGAATCCTTTGAAATATTAAATCCCAGAAATACCCAACCTTCTAGTTAATTGCCATGCATCAAGTTCGTAAGAAAACTTGAATGCCCCCAGTTAACAAAACAACTCGCCTTAAGCCCAGTAAACAAGACAACTCACCTTAAACCCAGTTAAAAGGACAATTCAGCTCAAACCCAGTTAACAAGACAACTCAGTTCAAACCCAGTTAACAAGACAACTCAGCTCAAACCCAGTTAACAAGACAACTTTAATCGAATTACCACGAAAGCTACAACGTCAAATCGAGTAAAAGTCGCTGATTGGTACAACTTTCATAAGCCACAAGTCCGCGTGACCACCTGCCCGGAAGCACCCCTCGGTAATAGGACAATGGAACTGTATACTGCATGAACGGACCCAATTCCTTCCTGTTCACCAATACAATCCTAATAATGGGTCATATTGGCTCAGTTTAATGGGTTCAGGTTTAGTGGCACGAGGGAGGCTCATATCAATCGGGCTGTCGTGCAGCGCTGGGGCGTACTGCAGTGGATTAGCTAGAGCCATTTTATTCTATATAATTGTTAATGAAAGAGACATGCGCAAAATGTAACAGCGTGTAATATTCAGGCAGGCAAAGAAAAAGGGGATAATCTTCAACCGCAATCCCAATTTTCAATTTCAATCAATCCCGAAAAAAGAAATTGAATGCTGTGATCACAATTAATCAAGGGAATCATTTGAAACGCTGAATTTAATGCACGAGTACTAAATTGCCGCGTGATATACGTGCAAGGTACTAGAACTTCCGTAAACTGGGTTTGTCGTATTTCTAACACGTGATGGTGAATTTATTAAATTTTAAGAACATTCCTGCGAGTTCTCCATGTCGCGTTTGGCCCTTGGGTCGTCGAGGGTCCACGTTAAATTAACTTATTTTCTAGGAGAAAACATGGAGCTTTAGGATTGCCATGGGCTGCGCACATTCCATTTTTGTCCCATGAATTTTTACCTCTCATTCGATGAAAACGTTGAACAAAAAATACTGTTTATGATTAGGATACTTTTGCGTTGTCATAGCTCTTAACTTTTTTGAAGTACCTCTCTCTCAGTTCTTTTAATTTTGCTGATAAAATTACTTGAAAAATTAAGTGAAATTATTTTTTCATGTGTATACGGTGGTACAAATTACCGTAGTTTCGGTCACAGTTGAAGTAGGCTTAACTAAAGGGACAAAAGTGTATAGCAGTGAGTCATAAAACGCATTTTTTCTTAAGTGGCACACATTCAAGTGAAAAACTGTTGGTACAGTAGCTCGTTTTTAATCCCATTATGTAATGATAGCCAGTGTTGCTAACTCACTTGTTTGCTTAGTCCGTTCGTCCGTCTCTCTATCACGCTCTTAAGGATTCAGGTAGGAGAAAATTCCCGAGTCTGTATTTCTAGCTAATAATATAATCAATGGGACTGTCAGAGAGGGCAGCCCGTATCAGTGATACTGAAAATATTATTTCATTTAATATATATCGTAAATAAGAGGGCATCTTAAGAATTTAACATCATTTGTCCTGCTATTTTTTGACGGGGCGCGTTTACTAGTATTCTACAGCGTTCAATGCGCCTGATATTCACGGGGACACTCATGAGCCCGGGCGTGTAAAATATCGCTATGTACATTCCAGCATCAGATGCTACATGATCCCCACCCCCTCCCCTCCCCGCGCGTGTATGACGCGTCCCTGCTGTCCGCCGCCATGCTGAGAATATCCTCGTTCTAGGTGTACATGCATTGCCTCAATTCATTGCTTAATCCTTACAAAGTTCAACTTCAGTGTCAAAATACTGTACCTAATACCACGCATGGAAGTTTACATAATTTCAGTTACTAAGTTGCAGAACTCAACTTACAAAGCATAGCCTAACATTCGCAAGAATTTCTTGACTGATTCAGCTTGAATTAAGCGTAAAATTTTCATTTATAAGAAATGACCATTTGAACGTTTTGTAAGTTTCATTTTCTTAAACAAAGAACTTTCTGACAGAGTGTGAGCACAAATTCCTTAAGCAAAGCGCGTTTCTCTTTCACAGGAACGAACACTATCTCGAATAGAAATAATATTTTCTTCATAATGATGTTCTTACTAGTGAAATAATGTGATATTTCTGCTTGTGCGACAACCTCCAACACAGATCACGTTGACGACAACCTTTATCCAATATGCTATTTCTGTATACAAGGCAAACACCAACTCCGCCTACTTTGCAAGCAACATTTTATGATTATATTTCTAGGGAGGGAGCAAACCGCATCTCTGTCTAGGGTAATTATGATTCCAGATTATGCTCGTGGCCAGAAGCGAGTATTTCCGAGGCGGATCTCGTTAACGCCTTCATTAAGGACGGTTTTCAAGCTTTATTGCCCGCCTTATGAAGAACTGCCGCAGCTACAACCTGGATAATCCCTCTGTCTTGCCAAACAGTGTTTCTTGCCAAAGTCGGTTTCACTGCAGTTATTCTTGGGTGGCCTTCATTGCACTTGCTTCATAAGCCAAATTCTGAAAAACAGACTCATTAATTAACGTTGTTGTTGTACTCGGCAAAAATCTCTTATTTTTTTCTTACCATCATAAATCAATTGTGGTGCAAATGATTTTGTTTAACGTACGTGAAACTAACATAGTTTCACTGAGTGAGTCAACTATCTTTACATCGGTTTCAGGGACGTTTTACAAGGTAAGAAGAAATTTTGTGAGGAACAATATGATATGAACATTTTTTCCCAGCACAGAAAACACTGTAAAGCCCGCCTGGCCGATAAAAGTTGGAACCGTTGAATTTGGTAAACACTGAATTCGTAACATCACGGTATTGAGACAGTGTTCAGTGGTATTTGCGGTAAGGGCATTGAAGATTTAAAGAACACTCGCTGCTCAAAATAAAATGCATAAAATGCATATATTTCCATAGGAGTTACGACCAGCGCACTGCAGCAGCGATAACATTATTCCTCATTTCATGGATTTCAACGTGGATGAAGAATTACAAGAGTTATTTGCATCGACAGTACGTGAGAGCTTCCATATGCGTTTAAAACGAATCATTTTTCGTACACAAATGTTAAATCCATAGCTAATAAGCGCTTTACCCTACTATGTACTGTAAACATAAAAATAATTTTTGCTTTCAAAATTGAGAGCTCCTAAGTCTACCACTGGAATCAACTTCGCTCCATCGAGTTATCGGTGTTAGTCAAATGACGGACGCGGGGCTGACGTGACGGAATACTGAAGGCTAGGAGCTGCCGTCAACGTCATTGGCTGACCAAGAGAAAACAGGTCCAACATATCGCAGGTATATCTCCCAACTAGTAAGAAGTTTTACTGACAAGGTGTTCGAAAAAATTCGACTCGCGTTACCTATCGAAATTGTACCTAGAGGGCCATACTGCCTTCACAATTCTGTAAAACTCTCCCATTGCATCAAAATATGTACATACAGTCATACGTATATACGTATATAAATATATGCATAAATACAAATATATACAAGCACAATGAACTCTTGATGCAGCTGAAGGTCACAACACTCTCTAAAATTTTTATATTAGATACTTGAAATATATCATTCTACTCGATGAAGCATTAGACATTAATGGAAGGTTCTGAAACTGGAATGCGGCGAGTGTAAATGTTATAAATTCGGCGTGAAATTTCAATTTGACGAATTAAAAGTTTTGCAGTTGCTTTGTCAACTCAGCATCACGAAATTAAATAATGTATTCCGTAAAATAATTCAACGAAGCTAGAGTTGTCCAAATGGTAAAAAATCAATGATGGAAAGGAAACGAATGTATGTAGACCTTCAGAAAGTTAAAGCATGGTTGATATACTCAAGAAATCATTCAGTTTGTTCACATTGCGTAGCCTTATACTCGTCCGATGTCGCAAACTTAGCAAAAGGGGATATATAGCTTACAAAACTACCGAATTATTTCATCCATTTTGATTTGTCAAACCAAAACGCTTATTCTTGAAGTAGCAGACAAAAAAATCGTCCCCCTCTTGTTTGAATTTGATTATGTATTGTGCGGAAACAGTCCAGCTTGTATTTTCTCATCAGAATTCAAATTTCATAACAACAAGAAACAAATTACATGGACGTGACATAGTAGGAATGAATTCAATGAGTTCAACAGGCATATCTCTGAAATTGAAGTCCAACGCTTGCATCCAGACCATTTTCCTTGAGCAGTTGATAGCTTCCGAACCTTAATCCAGCGACGCCGCCATATTTCTGAAGATAAAAGGCAGGCAAAGAGAAGGTAGGAGATGGGCCCCTATTCCAGTTTAACTTCTACGCTGAAAGCCGACCGGCAATAACATCTATTGAACTCGCGGTAATATATGCAACTTGCTTCGAATATACAAGCTCTGACAATACGCCTCGAGAATTTCAAAACACGTCTCATGAATGCAAACAAGAAAGCGAATGACTGCTTCCACCGCGCCGCCAGAGGGCGTTTGCCCCACGCGATCATGGCGTTGCCAGACGCTCACAGGCTTGTGAAAAACACATCTGTAGAGAATAATTACACGCAATCAAGTGTCTCTTGATTGCTAGAGACAAGCACTGACCGAACGATAGGAAAAGCATGTTGAAAACAAATTTGGAGCATCCGACCAAAGATTGGGGAATCGTGCGAAAGTGGACGAAAACAGTCGCTAAATACGTACAAGTGATATGATCCGACAACCTGGGTTTATCTTTGTAGTGATTGGTTTCAAATACATTCAAGTGTACCCACGAAAAAGCAAATTTTGCAAATTTTCACTATCTGTTTTAGTTACTAAAAATATGTAATACGTAAATCCTTATTGATAATCTACAGTGCTTTGATCAGTATAAAAAATAGAATGTTGAAAATCTTTATAAGTTTCAATACGATGAAAAATAGTACAAACGAATAAAAGTTACATGAGAAGATAAAACATGAATTCGATTCCTCAATCGCACACTGAATTTAATCCATCAGTCTCATTTAACCCCAAACGCTATTACTGTTTCCAAGAAAGAAGCCGGAAATTTTCTAATTTTAATTAATTCATTATACGCTTATACGAGTACGTTCTAGTATTTGAGAACGTACAATTAAAATTTAAAATGCAGCTCATTAGTAGAAAATATGGCTTGAAATATATACTTTATTTGCCATTCTTTAGAGCCCGGAAGTATGAAACAAAATTACCACGGACAGCAAAGTTCATTCAATTAGTCGGACGTCGGTTGCGCAGGAGCTGGTGAAGACTTTCTGTACAGAAATTATAGAGTCTTTTCCGAAGAAACACCACCGACGAAATGTCAGCTAAGAATAAGGCAACAAACTGTGCACAGTCACTGACTGATGAACTGGATTTAAAACTCCAAATCTGTTCCAAAAGATGCCCTGTGCGTATGTTTGAAGGCTTCTTACATTACGTAAGATGATGTAAAAGATGGCTTTTCGAAAGTATGGTAACGTAATTTATAAACTATTGGCGTAAATAGTTGAACCAAACTCTAATAAAAACGTATGAAGCAAATTTTATTTCGTATCATGTGTTCTTCAATTGTTTTATAAAATTTTGATCAGTGTCATGCATGTCATCCTGCCTGCACTTTCATATCTTTTTAACAAAACTTTATAGTTAAATGTTAGTTTTACTAACCGTAGACTTTATTTTTTGCCAATTGATCCTTTGAAATTTTATTATGTACCGAGTGATACACACAATACTTATAGTATGCTATAAAATATTTGGAACGTATATGTTTCGAAGTCAATATTAAGAACAAATACTCTCACATGGCCTTCGTCTTGCAATTGTACATCCGTTAAGTCTTGTGCTGTAACTCCACTTTCCGAGTTTCACCCTTTATAAGAATAATTAATTACTACATCGAATGCAATCTCCATCAGGCTAAAAGTTCACATTTTGCTTTAGCCGAAAAAACTTCAATTATTAACGGTCTGTCTTACGAATTCCCTGTCGACCACAAACAAGAACTGAGCTCGCTGCTTATTGTCATGTCGCCAAGACGGCCGGGCGCTGCATAGAAAACTTCCGCACTTTTCTTGATCCATTGCCACTGCTCTTGACATATCCCTCCTAGTATCTCCAGTACATATCGTCATCCAGAGACCTTTGTAACAGCGGTAGATGGACACGTCGGAGGCAGAGCTGAGTGATCTTCATTCCTCAGCCAACCTATCTCGCTGTGCTAGGCATCTTAATCTTCCAACGCCCAGACTATCTTTGCAGCAGCCCTGATGCTATCTTCGTGAGGCGCAAGTTTCTACGAATGCAATCATGACATGAATGCAGCGAGAACACTGATTTCGTCTGGGAAAATCATTTGATTATCTCTTAAAACAAACGACAGAACAAAAAGCAGACTTGCAGCAAAGCTATTTCCAGTCTGTTTCTGAAGAAAAATAATTTTATTGGGCTGATAATTACGTCAAGCCAGCGTTTAGCAGATAGTAAGCATGATACTGTAACTCTTTATGCAAATTCAGTCTCAAAAAGTATCATGTTGGATTCTCAGCGTCCTTCTCCAGTGTTGCTCCTGAGAAACACGTTCAACTCATTACAAGGAAACGTAAACTGCAGCAGCACTGATGAGACGCGTCCACTCCGTCAGAAATGACGTCGTAACTTTCATGGATTGACCAAACTATAGCTGTGAGCAATACCCTCGTGAAAGTTGTCCCCATTCCCGAAGCTGGATTAGTTATCGACGAGTTTAATTCAGTTTTAGCAATGACAAGTCGAGCAGAACTTTGCTGCTGGAAAATCGCGCTCCCTGCCGTGTCTGCAGTCTTCCCTAGTCTCCCTGAGCAAAGGTCCCAGGCTCTCAGAAGTGATGACATTGTGAGGGCGAAGGTGAAAGACTGGAATCCATTAATGTGATGTTCTGGGAAGAGAACAATTGACTAGTATATGATGCTTTCCAATTATGTCAGCTAGTAATTAATTAACGTCATGGTTGGTCTGCTCTGGAAAAATACAAGCAAAAATATCGGTGCCATTTGTCCAATAAGTCAATAAGTTATCTATTGTCGTACGTCAAACAGGTACTAGGCTAAAGCTAATGAACTTCTGCTCTGGTGGAAACATAAGCCAACCTGTGCTATTCATTTCAAAGAAGCAGTTGTATTGGAAAACATGCACTGAAGAACTGTGAGGGCAGTCTTAATAACTTATTACGAACGAAAACAGTGCCTAGTCGCAACATATAACCTTTGTTGACACAACAATGTACAGTAAGAGCTCAAGGTTCATGCTCGTGGAGCTGTTTTTTAAAGAAAACCACTACTAATAACGAAAGTACTTCGACATCAATAACTCCTCCGATTAATTGCTGGGCACAAAAATTTTGGGTAAAGCTGTTCAGAAAGTTCTATTCATTAATGTTACTATTTTTATAAATTGCAGAAGAAAGCAATTTGAGACTCAAAGAACCCTGGGCGAGAACGCACCAAGTGCATAAATTGACTGAATTATCTCACAACATTTATGGCTAAATGTTATCAGGAGCTGGTTGCTGAATTTGGACGACCAATTTAGACATCGTTGTGTTCCTTAACAGTATAGTAACACTTAGCGTGCGACGGACGAGTCTGTGTGGGAGTTTGATACGGAACAGACATGAGAAGTGGTTCCGCCTCAAGTGGTCCTGGCTTTTTTATCTTTTGTCTTCGCCGCCTGCTCCGGGCTTTAAGTTCCCGTGGCACTAAATATGCACGACGTGACTTCGATTCATTCTCGTAACTCCGAAGGTTTACCCGGGAGTCTCAGCGTTGCAGGTGCGCTATCCGCTCTGTGGTTAATTCATTGCAGATTGAAACCAATCAGTTTTCGCGTTTTGCAACATCGCTTGTTAAACTTGGTGTGAATACAGTGTACTCGAGGGCTCAGTTTTAGGGCTTTTATCAGTTTGGTCCCAGAAAATGCGTTCAGACGATTGGGTTCAGACTTGGTGCTGACACGCGTCGTACAGGCACCCGTAGGGACCTTCGTAAGTTTGCAAGGAGTTGTTACGTAGACCAGGTCACGCACTGCTGCGTTGGACAAAACTTGAGAGCAGTAAAACAGTTTCGAAGAATTGGAATAATGTCATGCGGGTAACAGATGAGGATTTCAAAGTTGCGAAGATGCTTTTTTGTCAAAAGAACTTTCTTCTCTCGGAAAGAGTGAGGCTTCCTTCCGGACAAACTTGCGGCCAAAGACGTTACTGAATAAAAGAAAACAAGAATTTAACAGTTAATTTTGATGTCCGTTAAGGTGTGAGTAGAAAATTACCTAAATTCGTTTATTCAGTCATTTTACAAGAGTCAGCATTTTTGAAGAACGTGTGGATCGAATCAGTGAGACTGCGCAAAGCAATTTTTGAATCCCTTTCCTGCTTTTCATCGAATCCTATTTTTCCCGAGAGTAGCAGTCAACCACGTTTAATCTGGGTCTCAAAATTATCTACTTTTTAATTTCAAGCTTTTTGACAATTATTCATTTTAGTCTAGAAGAAAAATAGGTAAGAATAAATCATTTTCTCTAAGATATGATACCATCGGCAGCGTACTGGTTTTGAAAAAGTGTGCAGCAAAATTACGATAGAGTTCCAAAACATATCTGTGCTAATTATTTAAATGAAAACAGACAAACGTTCAATGCTTTCGAAGATAACATTAAACTCGGGAAAGGGAAATACAAGCTTTTATTTGCCATTCTAGTAATCTTTGTACCTTTCTGGCGACGCTAAAGACACGTGTTCGAAGGTACGTTCCGGCGTAATCTTAAGTCAGTCAGAATGGAATGGGAAGCTCCTCTCGGAGGCAAACTACAATTCCGTCCAAATAAAGAACATTCCCGGCGGATCTTTGCGCAGCCCAAGTCTAACTTGCCATGGATTGAAACTCCGTTTCAGGAAAATTGTTTGTCGGCGACGAAAAAATTAGCGAACTGATCGATCTGAATGATAGTAAAGAAGAAACGGAAAGACAAAAGTGATGCCAGGGGCGCAGGAAATGTCATTAAGCTGTTGGGAACTACCAAAATGCTCGCAAAATAGGACGCTTTCTGTGGTCACTTCAGCTCACGACGCAAGCGACGGCTGAACTCAGTGTCAGCTTTATCACTTGGCTATCACGAGAAAACTTATCTCGTAACTACGAATGGAAACTTGTTTCGTATTTGCTATTCGAAGTTTGTAACGCACATGACTTATGGTTTGTAACCTAGAAAAACTTGAAAGTCTCCTACCTGATGAAAACTTGCCAAGAACCTACCGAGTGAAACTTGCCAAGAACCAATCAAGAATTTTTTTTCAAAAATCAGCCGTTGGAAAACTTGTCACTCTTGACAAGCCAATCCTCATGTTCGTGGCATCCTCGCATCTTTAAAAGCATGCAAAAATTTTCTGAGGTAGAGTACTTATTAGAAGAGTAAAATCGTCCAATCACTTCTGATCGGAAACAACATTGGCCCGAACAAAATACATTTGGTTTCAGTTGCTATCATTTGCATATTTACACTGCTAAACGAAACGCTAAATACTTATGAGTCTAATAGATTTTTAGAGAACTTCGCTGACTTTTACCAAGCGGAAGTCAAGACCGAAAAACTAGCGTTACTCCACAGTTGTTCCTCTCGTCCCCTCAGTGAAAGCTTGCATTTTTTTTAAACGAGCAGTAAGCCGTTTGTTTTTACTCAAGTGCGTGTAAATTTTCGCGTAAATATAACAGCAACCTCATCGAGACAGACGAGTTAACAATTATTATAAAAAACTGAGTTCTTGGAATGATTTAATAAGTGAGTAAACAACTTAATATTGAAAAGAATATTGAAAGTGCTGAAAAAAAGTTGACAGAGACCTTCTGAAAGCATGCATGAGTTACTGCACATGCAGTAACTCATGGAAAACATTCACGAAATATATTCAAACTAAAGTGTCTTTTCATTTAAAAAGAGTCATTATCAATATGAGTCTATGTGTTCCAAGTATCAGACCATGTCGTGTACAGACAATATTACATTCATCAACCCTACACTTTCTCTGTTCATTGTTGCTTTTATTAAACCTATGTAGGTCTAGATCGGCCCATCAAAGATAGGCTGCTGATAGTGTTTTTAAGTGTGTACTATGATAGGAATTCATAGTAAGTATGTAGAACTTACGTTACTGGAACAGTGATGTTACACATCTGATAAAAGGCTGCGTCCTAGAATCCTACAACACATATACTTCAAGAAACTTCGAATGGGGCCATGAAATTACCACGAAATGTAATCGGATGCCATGTAAATTTGCATATGCTGTGTACTGTACTTATTTACCTCCAAACTTTTTTAGGCACAACAGTGCAACGCAACCTGATTGCTTCATGGATGTTGACAGTCTCGCTTGATTGGTCCATTCAAGGAGAGCGGATTTGGCGCTTCGTTCCAGGTATAGCGTTTCACAAGGGCGCTGATTGCTCGTTTTAATGGTCCTTCATGAAATGTGGATTTTAGCTTCGGAGGTACTTGTCAGATGTGGAGATATCAAGTAGGAGCGGGGAGTCATAAATGGAGATCTCGGCTGTGGAGCGACGTGGCATATGGGAATTTCGGGGGGAGTGACGTGGTATATATAAATATATGGGGATTTCGAAAGTGAATCGATGTGTCATATTTGAAGACTTTGGCTGTGGAGCCCCGTACCATAAATAGGGATAAGAAATTAACTGCTACCGTAGCGGCGTGCGGCCCTCTCTGCCAGCAACACCTCGACTTACAGCTCTAAATTTGAACGCGTAATTTGACCTCAGGAGTAGCCCACATGACTGATAACTGAAACTTGAGTTTCTTGGGAGACTGATTATTAATATTACCTATAACTATTGAGCGTCGGGAGTTTTGAGGATGCGCAGGAACTCGCTGCCTCACCCTGACGCGCAGCTACAGTGTCGGGACTTCTGATGCGCGATGTTACTTTTGCAACTGATGTTACTCCTGCAAAGCGTTATTACTTCTGCAATGGAATGTTACTTTTGCAACGCGTTTTTACTTTTACAACACGTTGTTGAGTAATTGTAATACCTACTAAAAAAGTTATCAATGACGCAACAAAGGAGCTTTGTGACTCCGAGCTGAAGAAACACTCACATCACGAGCAACACTCACATCACCAACAACACTCACATCACGAGCAACACTCACATCACCAGCAACACTCACATCACGAGCAACACTCACATCACCAGCAACACTCACATCACCAGCAACACTCACATCACCAGCAACACTCACATCATTAGCATTTCCACCCCCAACTGATGAGCCGCAGTTAGATCAGCAGGCAGTATCAGTCGGCGATGCACTTGGCAGTGAATTGAGATTCATTGACACGGGCTCACCGAAGTCAACACTGAACTCTTCTATTTTGGTACGCACGTTAGATCTTCTTCACATTATTTCATACTCGTCGTTACGTAATCTTTCGTGCCAAAGTGTTTTTATGCAGTCCTACGTTCGTGTTTAAACTCATTTGCAGTCAACAGACTTTAAATTGCTGTAGCGATCTCCAGGGTTTCATATCCAGTTTAGTTCAATTTAAGATACGGAATTTAACTTACATGTTTTGTTTTTATGGAATCTATAAGCTCTTTATTTCTTTTTCTTTTTTCAACCGGAATGAGGTTCTGAAGGTCCAGGTGAAGAGCTCGATGTCTCTTTTCTTCTCGTTGTTCACTAGCGGTGCTCCTCTGGGGGATGCATGTCTTACCTGAGAGTCTGTAACAAGGCTTTAGGAACGACGTAAACTGAATGAAAGTCTCATCAGGATCCCGCAACCTCGGAAATTTTATCGCCATTGGATGTGAGATAAAAATTTTAGCGCACCCCTGCAGCGGCGGACCTGCAGCACTCTAGCTGCGGCTCCTGAACTGCGCTATATATATATATACCTCCACACACCCACAGCATGCCACCTATGCCTGGCGTTCTTGTTCTACACTGACTTGAATGTGTTGTTTTTAAAATTCTCGGGTCCAGGTATCCGAAATGTGTGTTCAAGAAAATATGTTTCGAAAAACTGGGACTATAAAACTTGAACGCAAACCAAGTTGCGAATTGAACAAGTAGAACGTGTGTCGAAGACTGCTTGTTCGTAGAATATAATTAATTAGATATTCGAGGTGTGTACTCGCAAGAGCCCATGACTCGAAAGCCTAGAATTGAGCAGCTTGAAAGAATGGAAATTAAATCCTGCATAGAACAAGTCTGACATACATCGAGAGCATCCTGTATACATTTTTCAATTTCTTTTTTATTAAATGATATTGAAAACTCTCTCAGATGAAAATCTCAATTTCGTTCAACGAAAATTTACTCTTAATTGAAAATCAAATTGCTCAAAGCTCGTCTGGTTTGGTGCGGTGCGCGGCGCAAATGGCTGCTACAGATGCTGTGGGAGGGAATTTTGCCTGCAGGTCGTCGGGGTGCCTTAGGCAAATTTTTGAATTGTTGGATGCATGTAAATGTCGTATGTTTGTATTGTAAATTTATTGTCCATTTATCGTAAATTTATTGATACATATAAATGCAAGCTGGTAAATTTATTAATGTATGTTCAATAGTTTGTTGGTGAGCAAAGAAAGATGTGAGCTTACAGTGTATGCGGAAGTTTCATCAGTTGAAAAATCATCTTAACTTGAATTTATTTGCCTGAATGAGAAAGAAGCTAGCGGCGCTCGCATCACAGCTGATAAAAAATCCTATTTGAATCAACACGCACGTCAAGGGGAACGTAAAAATGAATTTCATGCGTGTGTTTTACATAAAACTCTTTGAATAATTACCATTGGTAGTAACTCAAAAGCGTTTTCTTGAAAAAAATTTCTGATATCGCTCAGTTTGTGAACTCGTCCAACTGTTTAGAAATTTTTCCTGTAAAGGGACGAGGCGGGAAACTTTTCCACGTATTATTCCTAATTAGGTCGATCAAGAATTCCGAAGTTGGGCTGGTGAAATTAAGTTTTAAACTTCACCGCAATTTCGCGAAGTTTTTGTTGTCAGTTGCACGAGAGCGGCAGCTGCTCCGCCTGGTCTCGGCTCAGTGAACTGCTTCCTGGTCTTAATTACGGAAAGTAATTAATGAATAGCTCCTGCACCTTGGTTGATGGAAAGTGTCCGGGTCATTATTACTGAAAAGTTTCAGTGTCATAATTAACAGAAAACTCAATGGTTATAACTGATGAACAATTTTATCGTTGCAGTCAATGAGAAACGTTTCGGCCAAAATTAACGACAAACTTTAGTGTTGCAACTAACAAGAAACTCCATAGTCGGAATTAACGGAACGTTAAATACATAGTCCCACAATTAAGGAAAAACTCAGTAAGTTTATAATTCCCTGAAACCACACATCGAAGCAATAATAGCAAGACTTATATTGCGAAATTTATGCAAGTATTTGTGTCGGTGCGAGTAGTGCTGCGTGGACCTGGAGTCTCAATTGTACTTGTTGTGCTGTCGCACTCAGCTGTGAGCTTTGTTTTTGGCCAGAATGTAAACTCACCTCCGTCCGCACTTTGTTGGTATCTAAAGTAGTACAGTAAGCACACCACCGACATCTAGGTCAGCATGTAGGGACACTATCAGAATTTAGGAGCCACGTAGGGACACTAAGAAAATTCAGGGAAGCGTAATAGGGACACTATTAGAAGATAGGGTAGCCTAATATAAGCACTATTAGAAGTTAGGGTAGCCTTGTATAGGCACTATAAGAATTTAGCATAGCGTAGTAGGGACACTATCAGTATTTAGGATAGAATAGAAAGGAAACTACAAATATGTATCTAGGGTAGCCTGGTACGGATACTACCAGCATCAAGAGCAGTCGAGTAAAACTCTGCTTCACTTGCTATGCAAAAAGTTAAAGGATCAATTTTCAGTAGATGAGGGTTGAAGGTAGGCCAGAAATTTGTCAAAACAATTCAAGAGCGCAGGGACCATATTTTTAGAACCAATGATACATTGACACGCTTATGGGACCTGCTTAGCTATACTGTTGAGCTTCATTAGCTTAACTATTATCAACTACACTATTGTGCTCACAAATGACGCGCTTGGGAGGGTTTATCTGTGACTTGTTCCATTAGTTTTAAGCCTTTGAGGCTTTGCGGTTCGCGAGCGAAAGACAAGAAAAAATACTGCTACACGTTTGCTGTGCAAGTCTAGGGCTACTGCATGTAGTGAGTGCTAGTTGTATGCCTTTTGTAAGACCTTAGAAAAATTGAATAGGTGATTTCTGTCTAATTTTGAACAGACAAATTTCTGCATCAGAATTTGCCAATTTGTGTAATACAACGGTAAAAAAACGTAGCCTTTCGTCTGGGTTTCAGAGGGCAAAGCTCGAAGAAAGTCTCCTGCGGCTGCTCTGTGCGCGGTGAGGAGGCCGTGGACGAGGCCTGCTTGGCTCGCTCGGAGCACCAAATTTGCTGTAAAAATCGCAGTCGATTGGATGCGTCTCGGGAGCCTGCGGCGCGCGCATAAACCGCGACGCGAAAGACTGCTCAGCCGCGCCTCCGACGCCAGACTGCGCAGAAAATGTTATGGCCGTTACCATGTACCGCTCACGGCGTCGGGACGTAAACCTAACGTGAAGTGTGACAGATTACGAGCGCGGAGCCATGCTGTATGCGTGTATGTACGAAATTGCGTACTAAAATGAATGACCGCTTCGGAGAACAATGAATAAGGAATAGCATTTGACATTGGATCTCGAAATCGCCAATTGGAGTCCTCTAGACGAGAGGATTTTTCGAAGAATTTTAGTTAAAAATTATGATAACAGCAAAAATGATTACTGAGGGTTAAGATGATAACTGAAGACGAAGTGGTTTGAAAAATAAACGTATCTTAGATTTATGAATTCTATATGTATAAATTAATACTCAATATGTGACTCTGGAATTATAGTTAGAAATGTCTACCACTACCTCTGGCAGAAAGCGCTGATTTCAGAAATATTCTTTACATAATACCCCGCTGGCCACCGACATGGTTCGTCTGGTACACCACGCTGAGCCTGAAATATCATTTTTGTGGTTCAGTACCATTGTGAATAAACATCACGTGTTAATATCACAGCATGTTGAACGCCGTGCGACTTAAATGCAAGACCCACTTGAAAAGAGATCAGATTTATTCGATATTTATGGTGGAAAAAATCTTCAGACTAAATCATCATCGCGTGAGATTAGAACCAAATGACATTATCATCTAATGGGATTAGCTCAAGAAATAATTGGTACTATGACCGGATTCGTTCATGGTACTATGACCTACGTACACGGTACTGCGACATACGTACATGGTACTGTGACATACGTACATGATACTGTGACATACGTACACGGTACTGCGACATACGTACATGGTACTGTGACATACGTACATGGTACTGTGATATACTTACATACGTACACGGTACTGCGACATACGTACATGGGACTGGCACGTCTGAGAACGTCCCTCACTGCTTAGAGAGGCTTGAGGTGGCGAGCGTGGGCTCCTGTAGGCGCTTGTTGCGGACCCTGAGGCACGTGAGGGCACAGTCGTCCGCCGTACAGGGCGCTAGATCTAAAAGTAATACTACACTCTAGAATTCTAAAGGACAATCATTCTACAATCGTTTTCTGCATAAAGTGTTCGATTGCCTCTAGCAAACAACCAATCTATGTATAGTTGTCCCCTCGCATAGAACGATATCAACTAGAGAGAACGTCAAATACCCAGGAAAATATTTGTCTTATGAAGCAAATAGAGACGGAGCGGAATTGTTCGCTAAAACCGACCGAGTGTTTCATGCTTGGAACAACTGTTTGTCATAAAAATTGCCACTTGGTAAAGGCATGAAACTCGAACGCTGTCTGAATCAGAATATGAATCGCTGTCTATTTAACAAATTCCTGCATGTATACAGAAATTTTATCGTAATTGATAGGTCCGCATTTGAGCATAGTCAGATTTGCTCAGTATTTACATAGATCAAAGAAGGGAACATATGTTCGATAGCAAATTGTCAGCCTCGTAACGTATGAGTTACTGAGAATGAGAAACAGCTCGAGCTCTGCTGATGAGAACTAGCAGGTGACTCTGGAATGTACATTCTTTGCGCACCGCCTGACATGCCTAGCTGAAAATTCTGGTGCTTAGTACTACTTTTAGATGCCCTCGTACAGCCCCACAAAATTGCTGTTCTCATGATCAAACAGTCTTGAGTCAAACGCTCTCTTTAGGATTCATGACAAGCGAATTGATCCGTTGAATGAAGGTCATTACTCGGGAAGCGTGCTCTGATTTCTAACTTTCTAGCAAGAGTTTTCTGTCAAAGCCTGAATTTCTGTCCTGGTACAACAGTGGAAATTAGGATTTATGTTCTTCCTGCGTGCGTTACATAACATCAAGATGAATCGTAGAAAATAAAGTTATACTATTTCAGATAAGACACAAGTTCATTGTCAGCTGCACCTCGTGTTTTGCAGTATCTCAGACAACGTTGTTGTTGTTTTTATTGGCTCGGAGATCTTTTTTATCCTGTTGTTGCACCGAAGTATGCCACACGACACTTTTGGTGATACTGTATGTACAATATCTTAACGCATACACTCATTACTTTTGAATTCATTGGGTATTTTTGTGTTCATATATGAATAGTGATTCCATAACCATCAGTGCTGTGCGTGAAACATGTAATATCATCTATTTCACACGTGTACACAACTGTTGACACGCAAGCTAAATATTCACAGCTTTCCAAAAGACATTCCAAAAACGTTCAACGTAGATTATCATTCTGTGTCATAACAATGTTGAAGGAGCACGCAATGGAAACAGAGTTGAATAACGTTACGTCTGCGAAATTTTGCGCTCCAGTATACGCAGGAGGCGGCCCCAAGTGTGAGCGAATGCATTGCTAACAGAAGGGGCGTTTCTGTTCTCTAGACCCCTAGCATGAGCTATCGGTTACATTAGAGCGGCATTCAAGTCTCAAACTGTCTTATTAACTTGGTGTCTGGTTTCTGAAGACATTTTCGTTCTGCCCGCCATGTTGCCTTAAGCCCCCTTGACGCAACTCTCCGTTCTCAGCATACATCGACACCGCTGTCTCGCCTAGCACAGCAATGGATAACCCGACTAAGTAATTCTGAGTGAATAAACATCGCTCCATTGTCATCAGTCGGAGATGCGAGTCGTCATCCACCAGCTGGCAGAGCTTCTTTTCGCTCCCAGCCGTTGCGTCTTGGTCTGGCTGCAGAACTTATCATTGGGGGATATAAAGTGCCTACAGAACGTATCGTATTTCACACCCATAACAATTTTATCCGAAATTTTATGGCTTTGCCAGATTTATGCCAGGCTTCGCTAAGCTCCAGCGAACGCGGTGTTGAGCAGCGCTAGCAGCCTTCCGTGTCTCTTTCACAGAAAATAATATAATTCACATACAGTGGCGGAGTTCCTTACGACTTCTGCGGTGAAAAATTCCAATATGCCATTTCAGATCGATTTGTCATTTCAAACGAATTCTTCTTCGTCGTTAAATTAGAGTACTTGTCGAAGAACACTGGGGTATTCCACGCAAACCACGGCGCTAGGACACATTAAAATTCACCTAATTTCGATTAGGTGTGGCGACCTTCACCAAATCTCATCGGACAATGGTTGCCCTGAGGGCCGCTCGTTGACCTCAAGCTAGTAATTGCGTACCCTGGATCACGAGGGTTAATTTTCACACAAGTAGAAAGTGTTTCATTACATTCAAGAGCTCGCGAGTCCTTCCCTGCATCTCTGCCGCGACCGCCATTTAGGTACTCGACAGGGCTCTGCCTCCCTGTGTGCAGCTCTCTTCATGTGCCCAGCGTACGTCAATCCTGGTCAATCTCCAGCATCAGTTGTTCTTACATATGTCAACACGATCAGTTGTTCTTACGTTTGTAAACATCATTAATTGTTCTCACTTATGTCAGTCTCTATCGCTAGTTGTTCTTGTCAATCTCCAGCATCAGTTGTTCTTACATTTGTCAACATCATCAGTAGTTCTCACGTTTGTTAACAGCATTAGTTGTTCTCACTTATGTCAGTCTCTATCGCTAGTTGTTCGTATGTATGTTAATCTCTATCATCAGTTGTTCGTACATTTGTCAGTATCTATCTTCACTTATTTTTATGTATGTGATATCCATAATAATTTGTTCTTACATACCTCAATCTCCAAGTTGTTTACCCATAGGTCAATATTTATCGTCAGTTGTTCTTACGTACTCGTATGTCATTTATCATAAGCTGTTCTCACAGCCGTCAATTTCAGCCTTTGGTTGTTCTCTGATAAGCCAGTTTCTACAATCTGCTTAAGTTCATGAAACGGGAGCTAAAAAGACTTTAAGCAAGACAGAAACAAGGGAGGGGATGAAAAAGGAAGATGAGATTATGAGTGTGTAACCGAATACTTTGGCTACGAAATGTCTCTCGTGTGATCAGGCAGGCGGCTGAACTCCGAGCGCCAAGTTGCCGGGAGCGGCAACATCACCGAGTTCTTTTGAACGCGCTCCACCGCACGATGACGCTCTGGGTGCCCGTTAATTAACAGCCCGATTTTTTGTACACCCTTTAATGGGAAAATCATCATCGGAATCTTGTTTAATTTAATGTTGGTCTTACCATCCTGGAATGGAAACGGGTTGATTACGGTGTGAGTCATTCATGAAAGTTTTGTTGGTTTTGAAGTGGGTGTAAGTATTCCCGCAAGTTGGTTGATTAAGGCTGAGAGCTTTGGACTTTAATTGCCTTCAAATCTCTTATGTTCGCAGTGCCCAACACACGCCCCCGTGGGCTCCCCCTCAACTTCTCTATCTGATTCCTGTCCTGAAGTGTCTCGCTGCACGCACCTCAGCGAGTCCCATCGTCACGCGAGTGTAGAAATTGAACAAAGTAAGGCGCTCACTCTGGAGCTGCAGTAATGTTCTGGACCTGGAAATGCGTACCTCGACCAGCACGTTTGTATCGACCTCAGGATGACTCTAAATTATTGTTACCGCTCTGCACTAATTGTTTAGCAGGTGCAGATTCTTTTTGGACTGCAGCAGTGCTTTAAATGAGATGGTATTGACGTACTGGGAGGTCGTTATGAGGATTAAAACTGTGCGTTCATGCTTTAGCTTACAGTGATATGGATCTCAGTGGAAAAAAGTTAACTAAGGAGAGGAAATTTTAAGTTCCTCAATCCCAACATCTTCTGTGCCCCATGCCGCTGCGCACTTACGATGCGTAAGTGTGTGTCAGCAAAACATCGTCATTTACTGCAACGGAGTCACACTTCATTGATCACCGCAACAATGACGGCATCTAACAAATGAGAAGTATAAATAATTGAGCTGCACTATGAAACGGCAGATTTTAGGTAGTTACAAAGCGGTCATAATTTTGAAAGAAGTGAAGTTCGAACTTTTCGTTCTCAGATAAAAATGCTATCGGTACCAAATAGCAATAACAAATAAATTCCCATTGATTGAGGCTCATATGCAAGAGATAAATATCCCAGACGTCCATGCCGCAAGTGCACTGCACACCAGAGCAATACTCCCTGGTCATGGCCAGCGGCTGCATTCCTGGTTAAGTGCAACACATCGTAAAATTTGTGCCTGAATTTATGCGAGGATATTGGCCAATAGATATACTAAATTGATGGTCGATAAAGAGCATGACAGGGTGTCCTCTGGATGACATCCGCGTGCCTCTAACAATAGACTCGGCAATATCCTGCGCCCATAAACAGACCTTGTTCATCTTGTGCATTTGCAGGCCTTTGGTTTCTGTGGCCGGAGTAGTTATTGGCAGCAGCATCAGCAAAGAACAAAACATTTCGAGTCCTAAGAGTTCATATGCCAGTAGAGATGGAGCGCCCCAGCGTAACACACATCGGATAAAGGGAGCGTTTGTCTCGAGCATAGCGTGACGCTGGCGAGACATATTTGGAAAGCGGTCCGAAAGCTCAATCGTGCCAGGCCACAGGGCTCTCATATCTTGAAATTGTGATGAGCTAATCTACGTTTAGGCGCGTTGGTGCAGAAATCATCTCATGCGTGAGTGTTCGGCCATGGCGTCTGGCTGAAGGAAGGGCTGCGTCTTTTCTGATATTAAGGGCCCTCCACACGATCAGTCAAAGTCTGAAGACGGTTTTGGCAGACACGGAAATATGGGTATTAAATCATATTTTAGCTCTCAATTTTGGGTGCATAAGACGGCTGTACATAAAGTTCCTTATAGTCCGATCTATCACCAAAATTGAGAGCCACGTTAGCATTCGATTCTAAAGTTTGGGCGTCTTTCGACACCGTCTTCAGAGTTTGACTGAACGTGGGAAGGGCCCTTTGGCTGCTCAGGAATTGAGACTCGACTAATTACGTTAATATATTCGTAAATTCCATTATTATGTTCTTCATGTCACAGCTGACGACCGACAGAGATCCCTTCGCGGACCACAAGCGAACAATTAACAATGTGGGACAGCTGTTTACTTTGAATTAAATTGAATAATGAGCCAAAATATCAAAAATTATGTATCCTACTGGAAGTACTCAGTTGATATTAAATTTATGAGCACTCCGAAAATAAATATAAGTGTTTGCCTCAGCCGTTGCAGACGAATATAGGTTTAAAAATTAATAGACATGTGGAAGTCCCACAAAATATTTTATTCATCTAAGTTTCAGAACTTCAAATCAGGTATCTTATATTTGCGCATATGAAGGATATCTCGCAGTCTTTTCATGGGGAATAATGACGTCAAAAAATGTTTTTTCTCTGATGATTCTCACTTAGGGTATGATATTCGTTTTTTATTCATAAGTAGACTACTCATAATCCATTGGGTCACTTTTTTGACATCTTGTTAGCCTTTTAATGATTCATCTCTATTTCAGAACGAATATCCAAAGCCAAAGAAAATAATAGATTCACGTTAGTCCCAATGAACCATAGCCTTCATACGGTGGAAAAACTCCCATTTAATTTCTAAGATATGAGATTTAAATTTCCGCTCTATGTATTACTGACGAATGTACACGGTTACAAGCAAGCAAGCAAGATCACCAGAGTTTTAGTATTTTGGAGATTAACCTTGTAAGGACCACTGTTATTCCTGAGAGACGGCAGAATTGATATATTTTTAGTATTAAATTCGTATTGCTTCATTTGAAACTAGGGTGAATTTACAAACTTGTAAAATAAAACATGAATGACTGTGTACACAATATTTAAATAATTGAATTGCTTCTTTGAGGGCCCAGCGAGTGTGTCGTACGCTGAGTTGCATTTAGGATGCGCCGCGAGGCAATATTCGCGGGGGAACTTATCCAAAATCGATTGTTCTGCAAAGTTTGGGCGTTATTGTTTCTGCTTCCTGAAGTATCAGACGTAGTCTACTGCGCGTCATAAAGGCTTTCTCATGCCAGGAGTTTGCGTGGACACGTTATGAGATCACCTACGCCTCGGAATTCATCCAACGAACCTCGTGGCTGTTCGCAAATTTGACGAGAATATTCCGCACAATTCTTCAAAATTGATTAGAATAAAGACGACCCGATTCACCAAAGTGTTTTAAGACTCGTTTTTGAAAGCTGAGACGAAGGAAATAGTTGTGGAGAAATTATCTCAATAATGTCTGAAATATTTTTGTACGTTTGGATGAACTTTATAAATGAATATCTGTTCTCCCACAGTTCATTATCCTAATTCCAGCTCATGAATTTAGCCACAATAAGTCCTACACCTGCTGCCGTGCATACCTCCATTCATCACGAGAATCTTCCCTCTCTTTCTCCCTGTATTAACGCGTATCCATCATTTCTGTAGCGTTACTAAACGATGATCTATAATGCTCTGTACCTGTAATTTCCCTTAGCAACATCAATAATCCCAACACAGGTTCTCTCGGGTGCGTCCTCGGCCTGTTCCCACATAAATGCATCACTTGCCCTCCCTGGCATGCCGTGTCGTACTACATATTTCGCCCCACTTCCCCTCCTCTCATGCATTAATCATGGCGCAAGTCCTCTTTCTGAGTCACATCTCGCGAGAGAGAAGCCTCTTTCTTCGTGCATGGATGCAGCTGTTACTGTCAGTCTATAATCCTTTGATGGTTTTCCTGCATCCAAAGCTTTGAGGTGGCTCGACACAAGTTGCCAAGCACTCAAGGGAACTCAATCAAGCTCCTACCAGTGTTTCCAAACAGCTTTTGTTGTACGTCCTGATGGTCAAAGGGACGGACGCTCCATCAGTGATCGAGGGCTGCGGGGGATCTGCGTGTCACACTTCGGTTCCTTTGAGCCCCTTTTGAATAAAGATGAGCACAAACGCCTAAATTGCCGCTTGTATTTTCTTGTGTCCTATTGAGGTCGGATGCTTGGAGTTGTCAAAGCGAACAAAGCTTCATTCTAGCAAGCTTGACCAAATTGAGATTTCATGAGATTAAATCAGGATCGAAATTTTTATTCCTAAGTAAAAAATGTGACTTAGGAAAATATGAAGTCTTCTAATAGAAATAGAGGATTTTCAAGTGAACCGCAGCTTGCACCGTATATTATTCGAGCTTTGTCGCCTGTCACTGCAGACCAGGCTTACATTTGGCCTGTCACTGAAGACCAGGCTTACATTTGGCCTGTCACTGCAGACCAGGCTTACATTTGGCCTGTCACTGCAGACCAGGCTTACATTTGGCCCGTCACTGCAGACCAGGCTTACATTTGGCTGCCGTCTGAGATAACAGAACGGAGCACCTCCTCTCATCAGTTCAAGGTCGATTTTGCGTAAATGTTCGTATCACCTCGTCGTATTATTCGGATTATTTGGTGATGGACTGAATTAATCATTAATGTTACAAAATAGACGGCCTTGAGCACGATAAAACATGATAGGAACTTAGGCGTTCTAACAATAACAATCGGGTGACACTATGCTCCATCAACCGTGCTCGGATACTGTGGTACTGATGCTGACTATACTGAAGTTATTCCCTAGCGATCGCCCTCGCAATTCATCCGATTTCGAAATGACTCATGAGCTTTGAAGGGGAATAGAAATTTTATGCCTCAATCTTAATAATCTTTGTTAAACATCTGACGCTTCTATGTTACCAGTTCAAATAATACAAGGAAATTTTTTTCTAAAGTTCTCAATGAAAATATGAATTTCAATGAGATCATTCGAAGTATTTACAGTGAATTCGAGTATTTTTAGTTTCTCCCTGGGAAAGACACCTAGTCATAGAGAACGTGACCACGTAAGAAACCTTCTTTAAATACCAAACCTAAATCTCGGAACCGTTGGCATGGAAACTGCCTTAGGGAGAACCAAAGCCTCGTCTAACGCTTCCGGCCCTCGTCGCTGATGCCAAGGTTTCCGTACATCGCCGTCTCTCGAAACGAAACAAAAACAAAGTGGCGCGTCTTACAACCAGTCTTGAAACAAATTTGTCTCAAGCGGCACGTGATCTATACAAGCAAAGCTGTCCTAAAGAGCAGGTCATTGCGGCAACGAT
Source organism: Orchestia grillus (assembly GCA_014899125.1). Classification (NCBI taxonomy): domain Eukaryota; kingdom Metazoa; phylum Arthropoda; class Malacostraca; order Amphipoda; family Talitridae; genus Orchestia; species Orchestia grillus. The sequence goes on from VOMN01017158.1 coordinate 36,541, forward strand.
GCTTCGGACAATGCTATCGTAATGGAGACTGCAAGATTGCGATGCAAATCCCAATGTCTTACAATACGTTTGCACGATATGGTGAAGGATTATGTTCTGTAGCTGTGTGAGATTCAGGCTCAACAATTATTTGCGTGTGTGGTGTTGATGCATCTTTACTTCATTCGTCGAGTTGTGTGCTGAAAAATTGAAGGATGGAGACATGGCTGGTATATGCAAAAAGCTTGTTTAAGGAATAAGATTTCTTCTTAATCGGGCGGTTCTCATATGAAACTTTAGAATGAGTGAAATTTACACTATCTAAACGTAAAGAATGCATTGTTCGTTCATTGAGAATTGAATTGAAATACCGAGTCAATTCGTTCGACCGACAAAACGAAGAATGAATGTTACGCTCAGCAAATTTTATGAAGGCTTTACTATCGAACTTTGACTACATGGAACGTATAAGATGATTATTCATTATTCAGCAGAACCGGATGTATTAAAACAGCTTTAAGGGATATTAATAATGCGCCGCGTTATTTTTTTCTAATTTTAAAAGATGCTTTGTTAGGGAGGCCAGTATAAATTTCAGAGGAAACTCCGTGAGTGACTTTTCTCTGATGATTCCTTTACGATTACCGATCGCTTTCAGTACATATTTGTTCATCTGTTTTCATCGACAGTATGACACAGCATTCATTCGCCTGTGAACAACTAACAGCATGACAGGTGAGCTATGATTCCTTTCATGAAGGGAAGTCCAGTCTTTCGACGGAAACTGAATTTGAACTGTACCAATCTGAAACCAGAGTTTTGCTTCGCGCTGATGCGGTAGCCTGTGCGCACAAAGCCGATTTCGGCTGTTCAGCTTCCGCTTATTTCACTATTTTGACTCGATGACTGATTTCATTGAGTGAGGGCTCCATGGTGTAGTGGTGAGCGTGATGGCCTCACAGCCTAAAGGGCCAGGGTTCGAGCCTCGGCTCGGGTGGGGCTTTTCACGCGACTCACATCACCCCACCACACCAGTAGTTGTAAGGCATTTAAAACCCAACGGCAAAACGTGTTGGAATAAATAAAAGTTCTTTTTTTATTTCTGCAAAGATAACCTTGCGTTTGGGCTATATTTTTTTTAACTTACGATAATCGGATTATTTGTTTTAGGTTCCATTTGATTTTCATCTTACTGAGAATAATGGAAATCAACAACAGAATCTACACTATCATTTTTATCCTGCACAAACCTAGCATGAAAAAGTACTAATAGACGCACCCCGCCAAAAATGGCGGGACAAATGATGTTAATTTCATTAGATGCCCTCTTATTTACCCTAACGCTAAGACGAAATACTGTTATTTGCAGCATCACTGACACAGACTGCCTTCTCTAACAATCTCACTGAATAATTAGAAATACGGACCCGGGAATTTTTATCTAGATCCTTAAGAGCGTAATAGAGAGACGGACGGACCAAGCGAGCAACACTGAGCTATTATCATATAATAGGATTCTAGAATTTTTCTTCAGAAGAATCTGACGTCATTGAAAAAACATACAGTTTGACCATAAGGTAGATTTATACAAGGTGCCTCAGTTCCAACACTGCCTTGATAGCACCACAGTCCGTAGTCGTCGGTTATGCCCCAAAACCCCTGTCTGCAATCTATCAATTGTACGAGCGCCTCTTACGAAGATTGAATGTTTTTAGTCCCGTAACCGCTGTTTGAAACGCTAAAATGATAAAGAAGCTCCCCTAACGTGCTCGTGTTTTTTATTTGAGGAGCCTTTGCAACTTGTAGCTTCCCTGAGAAAAATGATGAGTCTCTCGACGCCGAACGTCTACTAATTTTACGTCTTTTTTCGCAGCGCACACGAGCTCAAGCTACAGCATTATTTTTCGAAATGTATGGCGCGTCCTGCAAGGAATCCCAGCCCATTTTTCTTAGGCGAATCTCTCGAGCTCGCCAAGATTTGATGGCTTTACGACGGACCTTGCATGTTCTGCGGGGTCTGAGCTCGTCTCCCAGATTTGCGTGGAATAGAAGTCGAAGAAGGGACTGGCCATTACCGAAAATTAACGCGCATTGTGACTACTCTTATTAAGTTCTGATAAGCTGAGCATGCGCGTGGTGGTAGGGATAGTTCTGATGAGCTGAGCAGAAGTCAGAGTAGAATTGATCTAAAATTATTCGTATTCTCTAATTTATTTATTGGTATTACTTATAATCAGTAAAAACGTATTCATATTTCATGAAGAGAATGAATACGCTTAAAACAATCAGATATTTTTTGATACGACCTATTCGAAGCCAGACAGTGAGTCTCGATTTCCGTCTGCTCACATCTCAGTATTCAGAAATTTCGCAACGTCATTGTCCGTTGCTATATCTGTCCTACGTGTCAAATTCACGTAATTCACAATTTTCCCATGGGAGTATTGCACTAACGAGGCCTGAGTGTTGGCTGTGCGAGTGTGCCACAGCTTTCGTCATCCACTCTGCGCTGGCATCATTCGTGCGTGACCTCACGGAGGGATGCGTACGTTTCCCGCCATCCGGTCGGTTGGCCCTTTCAGAACAGGTTAGCACGCAATTTACTCGAAAAGAGGTTTTATGGAGGGTTGTCGTTCGGCATTAGCGAACTTCTTTTTTCGCAATTCATGATTAAGTTTCACCGTCATGAATGCAGAATTGACGTTGAGGGTAGCGATCTGGAAGCTCAATATTATTAAGAAGGTAAATGAGGGCCAGGAGCAGCGCTGTTAACTACGAAATTAATATTTCCTGAAGCTCGACTAGATTCACTTTCCCGGACTTGTGCTCCAAGTTTCGAAAGAAAATAACAGAAATTTCTTCGTTGAAGAATATCAGTGGCGTTTTTTCACGAACGCTTAACGATATTGCTGCCATCAGACGAGGAAGCAGATCCCAATTTGAGTTAAAAATACTACAAGATGATGGAAACAGAACCCAATTTGAGTTAAAAGTATCACAAGATGATGGAAACAGATCCCAATTTATCTTAAGGCATCACAAGATGATGGAAACAAATCCCAATTTGAATTGAAGGACCACAAGACGATGAAAACATCCTAATTTTAGTTAAAAGTATTACAAGACGATGGAAACAGATCCCAATTTATATTAAGGCATCACAATACGATGGAAACAGATCCCAATTTGAGTTAAAACTATCACAAGACGATGGAAACAGATCCCAATTTATATTAAGGCATCACTATACGATGAAAACAGATCCCAATTTGAGTTAAAAGTATCACAAGACGATGGAAAAGATCCCAATTTGAGTTGAAAGTATCACAAGACGATGGAAACAGACCCCAATTTGAATTAGCAAGTCATGCGCAGTTGCCGGGCTGCCAGTCCGCAAGTCCCGGGGCGATAATGGGCTCATGGGCCGGCACAGACCACGCCCTTCCGTCCAATTAACGCAGGGTCCTACAGCCAACTTCAGCCGCCCCAACTTCTCCGAGGCGACCCCGTGCCAAAACTTGGTCCATCTGTTAAGTCGATAAGAGAATTTCGGCACCTAATGGCCAAAAGTACAGTATCTTTGGCACGAGTTCACGAAAAGTTAACAGTTCCCCCCAACACCCCCCTGAATGACTTTAATGGTAAGTACGAGTAGTTGAAATTTCAGGCGAATATTCTCTTTTGTCAATACTGTTTGAGAACGTGCGCTATTCCGCCCCTTCAGATCATTCGAGAGCGCGATTGAAATGGTCACGTGACAATTCTAAAAGAAGTACGAGGTTCGCAAATGAGGCAACGTTATCAAGAACAATTACTGGAGATAGCGTACCATGAACGGAACATTTTAATGACTCTTGCTTGCTAAATATTTCTTATTTTGCGAAGAAAGTGAACCGTGACTGTGTAAAAAACTACATCAAGAAAAGTAAAAAATGGAACAAAATCAAAACAAATCTGTGAATTTAAAAAAAAGTTGCTACTTGCAGGAATCCCTTTTTTCAATTAAAGCCTTTAAATGTCATTCGTAAAAAATCATCGAATGCGAATTACTTTAACGAATTTTTATTTCACAATCAACTGCCGTACAGCTCACATTGTTCCCTCAGACTTAATCCGCGGCAACAACAGACAGAGACTCAGGGAGGCGGCAGCTAGAGCGGCATTTGAGGGAACGGTGCAGGACCTAAGAGAACGTAGCAGGACTTAAGAGAACGGTGCAGGACTTAAGGGAACGGTGCAGGACTTAAGGGAACAGTGTAGGACTGAAGGGAACGGTGCAGGACTTAAGGGAACGGTGCAGGACTTAAGAGAACGGTGCAGGACTTAAGGGAACGGTGCAGGACCTAAAAGAACGTAGCAGGACCTAAGAGAACGTAGCAGGACCTAAGAGAACGTATCAGGGCCTTAGAGAACGTAGCAGGACCTTAAAGAACGTAACAGGACCGGTACGCTGCTCTCAAAAGTGGTGACGTTGAGTTACACTTCCTAATTATTTCGTGAGGAACGAGCTACACTCATTAGCGTTTGTTTCCTGATTAACAACCACTTGTGCGTCGCAGCTCGCGTTAGCAAATTGCCTTGGGATCCAATAGACTAGTTTTAGCTAACAAGGCTGGGCAGCGCAAGTGATGTGGGCACCTGATAAATTCAAACGAGCGTTGGCGAAGCAACATGCAGCGCCACCTATCACTTTGTTATTCATTGTTAGCCCTTGTTAAATTCAGCAATTACCCTCGTTTATACGAGCCGCCATGATGATAATCTTACGGCTACTCTAGTGAGTATAGGGGGGAATGAACGTCATAATACAACAGAGAATGGCATCGGGCACGGGCCAGGGCTGCACGTAGCGAGACTAGAATTCCAGCGTCACCTCACTACGTACTGCACTATCGGTACGCAGTCTCTCGGATCGATAAATCGTCATTAACTATTCGGTGATCAATCCATCACTATCAACCATTTGGCAATCGATGGATCACTATATTAAACATTGAATGTTCAATGCATCACTATTAATAATTAGGCAATTGTTATATCACTATTAATCAGTAGTCGATCGATACATCACTATTAACCATTAGGTAAGCCGAAATTTACAAATTCAACACAAATTTCATAGTCAAATTAACGGCACCAACACCATTTACTACAGTGAAACGCTAGCACCATTATCTGGAGGTCAACGCTAGCTCTGCATAATTCATCACCACCATTAACCACTGCGCAGAACTTATATCATCAACCATCAAGTAAAACTAGTTATTAACGACAGAGTATTTAAAACGATTTTTAACTTAAGGCAACTTCAGCATCATTAACGAAAACAAAACACCAGCATAATGTACGACAAGGCAACAAAAATACTATTTCCAACAGAGTAGCACTAACACCACTTGTCACTGGGTAACATCGACGGTATTCACAACAATGGCTCGCAAACACCATTAAAAACAAACCAAGAGTAACACAATTAACAAGAGGGCATCACCAATATTTACGACAAGATAACACTAACAGCATTGGCAACAATGAAACACAAATGCCATTAAGAACATAGTAACACTAACACCATCAACAACAGGGCAACACTGAAACCATTTACGACAAGGCGATGCCAATGCCCAGCAACATCAATAACGCTATCTCAGAGACCAGTGTCGTCCGTTAAGCCCTAGGAGAACGTTCTGTATTTATCATCCATGTTGATAGGAAATAAATAACAAACGTTCCTCGAAGTTCTGCAAAATATTAATTTCCTTTTCACTAGATAGCATCGGTGTGCTAACAATGCGTCCATAACGTTGATGGGGAAGCGATTTCTTTTATTCCAAAATCACTGGCATAAAAAATCATTGGACTGCAAATGATTTGTATCATAGTTATTCTTGCGCTTAGAAATGCTCTCGTTTTACGATTTGGAAACCGTTGAGTGAAAACTGAGTCGAGTTTATGTGAAAGAAAAGTCTGTTGTGAAGGTGCAGTCAACTTTAATTCTTCCCTACTCTGTTTATTTCTGTTTCTTTGTCAAGTGAATTATAATGTCCTCAAAACGTTTCATCTTACTTCATTTACTCGGGCTTACAGTAGAGCAGCTTAAATCTAGAAGTATTAGCTTTTATTCCAGTTATGGTTGGTATATTTCATGATTTACACATGTGTATACACATTAGCATAGATCAATGTTTGAAGCCTTCCAAATGCTCACCGTCTCCTCAAAACTGCAACAAATCCATTTAGCTCTTAGAGACACCGTCTGAGTACCTACGGGACTTTTCTCACTCTGAAAATTGCCGGGGGAAGTCTGGCCTTCAGGCCCGTCCATATCCATTGATATTTGAAATGCTGCAAATTCCCAAACCGCCCTCAAGATTGACGCGACCGCATGGCTAGAAAGTCAAGCCCCCATCGCAGCCGCACATTCCTGGCCGTTTCTGGAAAATTGCACCTTTCCAACGGTTTGTCAATGTCTGCAATTCTGCTGACGGAACAGTTCGGGCATCCTGATGCAGTGCGTTAACGTACACAGTTACGGATGAATTTTTGCCGAGTTGAACTTCTCCTTGCGGTGCGCCGGCTTTCTCTGCTGTAGATGACATTTTCGCCACACGTAGAGATTGCGTCTCTATGCGTCTCGAATGACCTATTCTGGAGGAATTTGATGTGTCAAGGAAAAAATGAAATTGAAGTTCGAATGAGACCGTCAAGAGACTTGAATTAAGTCTACATGGCTTTCAGTTGCGCAAATTATCGTAAGAATTGCAGGGTTTGGAAACAGTTCCAGTTTGGAGTCTTCAGTGATTGTGGATATGGATATCCATGTAACTTGCTGCCACCACCGAGCTCAGCCTATGCCAGGACATTAAATATATGTTTGAAATGTGAAAGGAAACCCAATAGTGAACTAATGTATGAGACGTTGGGCAGAGACTTTATTACGATGGAAATAAAGGGACAACTAAAGCAACCATTATCTTCCAAGCTTAAATACGCAACAGTTTCAACAGAGCGGAGTTTATCTCGACAGTAACTAAGAGAAGTTGAAAATAATTTGAAATCTCAAGGACTAACGCCGAATTCGTATATGAAGCTCAGAAACTGACCGGAAATTCTATTTGCTACATTAGCGTGAATCTCATCTCGTTCTTACACTAAAGTCACAAGAAATTAGGGCTGTAAATCTTGCTCTCCATTCCAGGTATCGTACTCATATCATCACGAACTAAGTTTCTAGTGCTCTTTCTGAGTCCTTGCATAGTTTACGTTATATATACTCGCCTGTCCTGAGCTGTGATATGCGAACATATTTTATCACAGCTCGCGAATATTTTATTTCGCGAACATTTTGTCTTGGGTTTAATTTTTTACCGCAGTATTGACAGAAGAATTAGAATCGATATTAATATATTCGATTTCTTTCCGATTTTTATAAGCAGCTCAACACCAGACGACGGTGGTATCGTTTTTTGATACCATTCCACTTTTGTATCATAACTATAGAGTACCAGGTTCACGTTTTAGCTCGGGAGTCAGGTTTAATTGTACATCTATCGTAATTTTCCTCATTTCGGATGAAATAAAATATATTTGATGCCGGATCATTATACTAACCGTCGTTGGAGGAGGAAATGACCTAGCTGTCGTTCTGATGATAATAAACTTTGAGTTCGAATTTCAGCTAAAATTTCAAAGAAGATGAAGACTCGCTGACACATTTTTTCCACGAACAAAGTTGATACTGAATTTATTTGCGCGAATTTTGAATATCAACGAAGTGGTGATGACGAGTATCAAGAAAATTAACTATTTCCCTGGTAGATAGAGAAACAAGAAAAGTAAGTATTTCCGTGGTAAATAGGGAAACAAGAAAAGTAAGTATTTCCCTGGTAAATAGGGAAACAAGAAAAGTAAGTATTTCCCTGGTAAATCGGGAAACAAGAAAATAAAAACTGAGCCGTACCATCGCTACAAGGATCCTCACATCCGATGCGTGACATTCGCACCACGAAGATGCGTTCAATTTCAAACTAGTCCTAGATCTGTAAGCTTTATGATAACACTTCGATGAGATGAGCAATCAGAAGGACGTGAGAATTGAAAAAAGCTAAAATTTATTATGACGAATCAAGTACAACTCTAGAAATTAGCAGTTTTCGGTCGGAGAAATGGTGAGTTTGGAGGCTATATTTCCTGTGCCCGACACGCTGAATTTCAAGTTGACGATTAAGTCCAAGTCCTGTGAGACTTTGGCGTCGTTGCTAAATGACCGGCGGGTATCGTGATAAATTGAACCACCTCGGGGGATTTTTTTTCGTATCATCAGGAAATAAATTGAAAATCTCTAAGACTTGACGATGTGCAAAGTTTTGAGCCTGTCAACTCAACTTCGATCTAAGTTTGCCTCAGCCTAATTGAGCAACAGAAAAATTTGTAAAGTAATTAAATGTGATCATCGTTGGTGACTGCGGGGCATCATTTTGGATGGGCTGAAATCATGAAGTTTTGGAGAAGTTTAATGAAACTGGCTAATACTAGTGAAATTAATTGAATGAAAAAATCTCTATAATGAAATTCATCGCCTTCTGAGAGATGTAAGTTGAGTAGTCCTCTCGAAATAATTTCCTGAACACATACGTCAATCAGGATCAAGAATTTCACAGGAAATAACTTTAGTTGAAGAGACTTTGAGAAGTAAGACTGTCAACAAAAAATCTTTTGAATTAATGACTCCGCGTCTGATTGCGGCTCAGCTTTTATTTTAAGATACAGTAGGGACAAAAATTTAACAAACATATATTGTGACTCAGATTTGTTCGCAAGAGATCGTCGTGCACGGCTGAATGTACTCGGCGAATGCTTTTCATGCTATTTTTGCGATTTTATGAAAAAAAAATTCTCTATTGAATGTAGCTGGAACTACAACAGAGGGAAATGAAAATTAAAATAACTTCAGGGCTTGTTAAAGGAGTTTGATGAGATTTAGCTTCATTGTGCATTAGTTTTATTTTATGCTATTTATTCAGCGGATGTCATCGTAACATTGTTGTTTTTCGCCGTCTATTGCATCATTTTGCGCTCATTAGAGCATGTTTGAAGGTCAACTCGATGAGTTTGCTCGTGTGTTTTTATTAAATTTGAAAATTTAAGAAAAGTATTTACAAGTTTCCGGTAACTAGCAAAAAATAATTTCCATTGTGCCAATCTTTCAGCACTCAAACGTCTCCACAATATTCAAAATGGCCGCGAAAAAAATAAATGACTTATTATTATAAAGTACTCGTTCGTTCCTTCATTAGGCCATGCATTTTCTGGGCACGGTTTGAGCAGCGTGCCATGCGCAGGTTACCAGGTTAATGTACGGGTTAACATGCACAGGTTAACAGGCTAAATTTGGTAGATTTGATAAATAACGACGACCACTCGGATTCGTTCCATAGGCCTTGACTATATATTCACGCGCGTGATAAGATTTTCTGCTTCGAATATTAAGAAGGGAAAATTCAGTCATTTCTTACACCTACTGACAGAAAAGTACGTTAAAACATAGGGAAACCTGTTTTCATTTTTACTCCGAGAATTTCACTAAATAAGAAAACAATATTTTATTGATAATGTCATTTTAAGTCATGAAAATCGTAATTCATGTTTTTAAAATCAACGTTTCAACATTTGCCAGATTCCTGCTGTACGGAATTTCATACATCAGATCTTAATCGATAACGAAAAAGAAAAAAATCATAATTAAACACTTTAGAATTATTCAATTTCCATTTGTGCTCTATTATTCCCGACCACGTACAATGTACTCTTAGATCCTACAAAAAAACGTACACCTTTTGCTTTAGCAAAGCAATGATTGAATTTTCAGAAGACTTTAGTTTTATCGTTAGAGCATTTTTTTGAGGGACTTCAAAGAATACCTTTCGCTTATAGCAGCTGCCACCCTGCCGCGCTGTCGACGTACTGTTCACGGGTGCGGCTAACTTTATGGCTCCAATAATGAGGCCATAAATTCCTCATCGTTAACCTTCACAGTAGCCTTATGAAGCTGCGTGCCTCAGATGCCGCGGTTCGTAGAGGACGCCCAGCAATAAAGCAGGTCGGTGCAGGACGCTACGTCACCACGCCGTGCACCGTGCAGGTCGGTGCAGGACGCTACGTCACCTTGCCGTGTGCCAACCAAGTCAAATTGTATCGTTAATGTCAATTAGATTCTTAACCTTTTGGTTTATTGGATGCGTCTTCACCAGTTAATTCGTGTTGGCATCCCTTATTTGCTTTGTGCGGACCTAGCGACTCCAATGTAATATAAATATGATACATTAATCTTGGTGGATAGGAATTGTAGTCCAATACTGAAGGCGAGACCAATTGGGGTTAAATGTTAAAATTCAATGATAAAGTAAATGAAAAGTCGGGGCTAGGTAAAGTCACAATAATGAGTTAATGGTTAATTAAAGCTTGGCAGCATATTTCAGTAATGAAAAATATGTAATTTAAACTTGTCCATAAAATCCAACCCTATAAATTACATGTGGCTCTGAAACATGATGATTGATGTATGGAAACCCTGATACTCCAACCAAATACTTTTACATTGCCACGCGAGAGAAAATTCAAAGTTTTAGCTGTAATAAGCTTATCAAAAGCGAAGTTATTTTTTCCTTTCTGTAAAAATCACGATTATTCTCAGGAGGAGATTATTTTTAGAAGCATAATCGCACACAATTTAAAGTAATGAACAAATGTGAACGTGAGTTCAGAAGAGCTGAATTTCTTGAACAACGTGCAGCCTGAAGTAAAGAACATATGAGAACACGAGCTCAGAATCAGTTTACGGATACAACTCGCGCATCACCCACGTGACGTTGCGTACGTGATGCATACCTCGAAAAGTCTCACAACAAAGCTAATTTTTTTCAACAGGAGATAGTGGTGGGCGGTGTGAGAGGTCTCCGTGAGGACATCCTTTGGCTTAACTTTTCTCTGGAGATTTTTTAACAAACTTTTAACTGGCAAATAAAGGCTAGTGAGGCATTGATTTTTATGACGGAAGACAGTGGAATTCGGAGAACTGAAGGCCAGTAAAGTCTAAAAGTAATTTGCCCGGGGATTCTTTTCTTGCGGGATCATAGGTGATCAGCAACGAGCTTAAGCGAGGGAATAATCCATTTGAGTAGAAAATCAGAATTGAATGTAGAAAGTAAACAACAAATTTTTAACAAAAAACCACCACATGCGCTGGCGTCACCAACATGAATAAACCATTCCTTTCCAATCGAATAATTCCTTCCCCCATCGCATATTTTAACGTCATTTCTTCTGAACTTCCGACATAGTGCAACTCTCGCTCGATTACTCCGCCCAGACGCCGCCCGTCCCACAGCTAAGTCCATCTCTCACCAGTCTTACAGCCCCCTGTGGTCCGGCCGTCCACTGAAAGCCAGACCCCGGATAGAGCGGTGCTCGCAACACGCGCTCCGGTCCAAAGAAACGCGCCATGTTGACTGACTGATTCACTTCGTGTGCGAGAGGTTTCCAAAACTACTGGAATTAACTGCAGAGAGTTCCTTTTAGTGATTGAAATGCCTGAATTCGTCTTCTCAAAGACAAATAATTTTGATGAATCTATAATTTCAAAAAAACAGGTAATAATGTTTAAAGATATTCTCAGCGTTAGTTAAAGTGCAAAGGGTTTCCTAATAGTTCAAACTATAAGAAGCATTGTCCAAATTTCAATATTACTGTCAACTGCTACAACTTTCCTTTCAATCATTTCCTAGTTCCACTATTTTTCCGGTCGCTTAAAAGTAAGAACTTGTTGTCATGGTTACACTTCACCTGAAGTGTAACCATGAAGTGTTACACTTCACCACCGTGCCGCAGCTTGGCACGGTCGTGGAGGTCCTGCTCGAGCGCAGCGACTCTTCTTCGCGCAGCAATCAGGAGCGTGCGCAGAGCACTCCCGCAGCTGCATGTATCTCTGCTTCGAAGTAATAGGCGTGGGAAATATCTTTGGTGGCGCAGCTGTCTCAGGGTGCAGGTGTATATTCACTTTCAGAGCCTGCCTGAGAGGCAACCTTGAACAAAAGCGGCTACTGATACAAGAGCAGGTGCAGCAGCAGCCAGTACACCTTTAGCAGAACTAATTTATTTTGTAGCACGAGTTGGATACTACAAGTTGCAGCAGCAGTGGTAGCAGCGGCCCTGACAATTGCAGTAGCAACACTAATTGATGCAGCAGCAACAGCGCGAACTGATTCTATAGCAGAAGTTATTAGAGTAGCAGCAGAAACTGTAGGAGTGGCGTTAACTGATGTAGCATCAGCAGCACGATTTGATTCTCTAGCAGAAGTTATTAGTATGAAAGCAATAACTGTATGAGTGGCGTTAACTGATGCGGTATCAACAGCACGAATTGATTCCGTAGCAGCCGTTGGCGCAAGTTGCTTCAGTAGTTTCAGTAGAAGTGCCTCTAACTGATGCAGCAGCAGGAGCATCAGCAGCACTAACGGTAGCAGCAGACTAGGGCAATGCACGCACACGAGAGCCTTCCAATCCTTAGGGAATTTAAACCTAATGTCCTGTGCTGCAGATAGCAGCTTCTGATGCGTTCCTTCGAGCAGGCTTCCAACGCCAGGCATCAGCAGTTTGTTTTCGTTTCTGTGACTCCGACAGCCATAGATCTTCCCATTCTCAGGGTTTTACTTAACTCACCTTCCTTTAGGTTTAAAGCGCGCTCGTTTTACTTGAACATCCTCCATCTTTTCTGTAATCTCATTTTCATCCTAAATAAGTAGGGCAATGCCATGGAGATTCCGTTAATCGACAGAGAGCAAGCAGTACGATTCAAACGAGGGTAAGATGTTCTATTTTATAATTTTCTGGTGAATCTGTATTCATTGAAGTTTTTTCTGTCACATTTAGGTTTTCGTTTCGAATCATAAATTAGGTCCTAGAAACATGAAGCGAGAAACACCGTCGGTACGCGGGCTTTTCGAAAACAAGCTTCTGTTACCGAATAAAATGAATGGAAACCCCATTTGTACGATACTGAGGGCGTTTCAATAAAAGAATTTCGTGCATCTCTTAAACAACTTAAACAACATAGATTCTTCCTTTATGGGGAACATCCATCTGTCAAGGACGAAAATAGGTTCTGAACATCTATTCTAATATGAAATAATATGGAATCTATGTTGCTGAGATTACGAGAAACTTTACTCATATTTTTCACAATAAATCATTCTCGAAATGGGTTATGATGCTCGTATAATTGATAAGTGTTTGCAAGAAATATACTAGTAAAAATCGTAGAGTAATATCATTCACCGAGCTTGAATGAAGATTATTGTTGGGAAATATTTGGGGAAAGAGGTGTATAGAAGACGTGCACGACGTAGAAATTCCATGCTAGAATTTCATAAGATCTACGAATTCTCATGTGTTGTTGTTGCTGTTGCCCAAATATATTTCGGTGATGATAAGCATTTTTCACAAATCAATCCTGCCAAAATCTATGAAAAAGTAAAAAATAAGTTAATGTAAGAAAGAAGTTAGCCCGCACGTCTTTCGAGTGCCGTGGTTATGACGATGTTTGGCTCTTATGAAATGTTCAAAAAATACATGAACTTCGACATACTTTTTACATGAGTGGCAATCCACGTTCATCTGCACTGTAGGTAGCCATGATCAAAATTAAAGACGAAATGTAAAAAAAAGTACAAGAAAGCCAGGTGCTTCGAGTACGCTGCGCTGATTAATTAGGAAACCAAAGGGAAAGAATTAAGTTCTAAGCCCTCATATGAACGCTTTGGGATGGTTCTCATTATCACAAATGAAAAGCGCTAAAGCCTATTCCTCGTTTGACGGCTGATGACTGGACTTATCCGGAAACGTTCGTATAAAAGCTTGGAATTTTATTCTTCTCTATCTCTAAGTGATAACCCATGCGCTACCGTGTGTGTGCATAGTCTAGTCATTCAGGAAGGCTTGATCATGACAGTTTTTAAATTTTTTTACATGAAAGCGTTTTTAGTTGTGTTGTGTAATCTGTAAGGCCAAACTTTGCCTTCGTGTTTCAGTTTCAGTTCCAGTTTCCAGTTTCCAGTTTCAGGAGCCCATTTTCAATGTTGTTCATCTGCTACATAATTTTTTCGGTGTTCATGCGCATGATACTCGGTAATATGTTTAAAAAAATAACTTTCATATGTTGGTATATAAATCATTCGCGAGCGATTTAAACGGCAGGTTCTTTCACTATTGCTCAAGAAGTACATAAGGGTGTTTTCAATTTATAGTTTGCATAAATACTGTACAAGGGAATAAAGATGTATAATTTGATATTAAAATTTCATTTACATACATTTCAAAAACAACCACGACAACCAGATTCGACAGCCTTCTATCCAATATGACCGAGTGCTTTTCTTTTGACAAAAAACTTTCCCATGAAGCGATTGCTGTCTGTCGCTTTGTGTCAAATAAGCTCCAAAAAAGCGATTCTCACAAAATTGGAGTCATCTGCATAGCCTATGAGACACCTTTCAGCAAGTGATGCTGGCTGTCAGGAGATCAGCCGTGCATCAACATGTGTACATTACCGATCAAAAGAGAGACGCGCCTCACTTCTAAGCGAACGTCTCGGCAAATGTAAACAGGCTCAGGCGACAACAGAGTTTAGCTTTTGAGATCTTGGACTTGATTCCGATGCTCAAAGATTCTAGGCTTGTCAATGGACAGCTGATCTGAAGCAAGCTCTAGTGGAGGAAAGGAAACGTGTCAAGTCAGCCCTCCACTGTGTCAACTCTTCGAGACAACTTGGCTGACAGGCAAAAATGCGACTTATGAGACTTGGCTCGCTGGAAAATCTTTTTTCGATGGAGTTCATGTCTTGCGCAGAAATAGCAGTGCCTTTATAACCCCAGGCACGTCATCTCTGCCATGGAGTTTGGAAAAAGCAACATGGTGCGGGAGTTTATGTCTAATCTGAGGATCCAGAGAAAATCCATGTCATGTAAAGGGTCAAAAGTTTGGTAGTCCTCTAGGGCTTTTCAAAAGAAAGACTTGTCGTTTCTGTTGTGAAGTATGCATTTTGAGATGGATATTACATTGATAAATTTAAACAATTTGAACAATTTTAAACAATTTCTTACTTGTTGTATCAGTTAAAATCAATAAAACGATAAATTCAAACTGTACGAAAAAAGTCACTCACCAAATGGCCACTCAGAACAAGGCACGCGAGAGAGGATTACTTGAACAATCAGCAAGCGAGAAACCGACGGCAAGAAATCAAAGATTGCAATCTTTATTAAATGAATAGAACGGAATACATATGGACATGACGACAGGAACTAGTCAAGGGGCCTAGTCTCTGTTTTTAAAGTGAGACACCATTAGAGGATGGGGCAAAACACGTCACCAAAGGTGCCTATTTTCCTGTACACTGGAGAAAAATAATTACTGTAAAAGATTTTTACAAGTGAGAGGAAGCAAAAGCTATTCAATAATGGATTTATTCAGAAGCTTTTGCTAAGGAATTTTGAATAGATTCTCATTTTTAAACACTACTGCAATGTTTTTTCCTTTTGTAAAGAGTAATTAACGCTATGTTGGTACACGTCTATTGAACAAGTTCAATGAAGTTAAATGCCAAAAAATTATGAACGATACTGATGAATCATTTTCTGCACTGTACGTGAAAATTGCTGCTGCATAGAATCGCTTGGATAAACATGACAAACAATGGATATCATAAATTCCTGTTATTATTTACTTTACTGCGGCCGACTGCACAGAGCGTCCTGTTCATTGAACAGCCCTAATTTCAGTGGCATTGGGTAGGAATAATTAGTTTTCCGAGGGGTGGAAATTAATTTTTGAAAAGTTTCAATGCACAGAAAAAGCGGTGCTTACGTATTATCGGGAGGACCTTTA
>VOMN01017165.1:0-12514 GCA_014899125.1 Orchestia grillus
ACTGAGACAATGTGGGTTTCAGCGGGAGACGGCGAGGGTCCGACCACCTCGGTTTCTACTCCGGAAAGAAGTCGTGAAGACACAGCGGGGCAGCTCGGGAAGAGAGGGCTCACCTGACCTTTGCTCCGCTCGCTCTTGACACTAGACAAGGCTTTGTTGTATGCTTCATCTTCCCGCAATTTTTATGTTCTTTAATGCACAGTTCTCATGTATACGTAGCCCTGCTAGTACCAAATCTTACTAGGTTGTATGTCGGTAGCTTCGTAGCGCATAAATATACATGAGCCTGACATTCAGCACGGCGTAAACAGGGGGCATTTATGATTTTTTTGCATATGCCGCAGGATGTATTTCCCAGGGCTGATTCATGAAACGCATACATTTTCTACTTATTAATTTATGTTCAAGTTTATACGCAAAAATGGACACTTGTTTTTGCGTCTTGAGGTTATTGAGCAATCGAGTTGTCGGTTTTCATCTAGTTTATGCGTTTATTTGGTGTATACACTTACACGTTTGGTGAACACTTTTGCACTAGGTATTTTCTTTCACTTCCCTAGCGGAAACCTCGAACCTTTTCACTTCACAAGCTATGTATACGCTAGTGCACTTTCTAGATGTACACTAGGTTGTACACTTCTTGACTTTGACCCGAGAGCGACGCCTCAATCGATCATCCGCAACGGGAGTCAACACGAGAGTCAAACGTCATTTCCTGTCCTTGACAACCGGTTGTGTAAAACGACTCGAAAGCTTGGGAAACTAAAACTTATTCCAGATAAAGTTCTTCAAATCAATCCTAAAAAAGAATGGGTATCTATGGAATGTCTGTTTTAGGTCAAAAATAGTATTTTACATCATGAACTGATTAAAGTGCAATTCGGCTAGTGTCACTCAGGAATTCCATTGAGTTAAAGAGGGTTAAAATGTTCCAGCTCTCTAGGCACAAACAGCTTCAGCATCTTTCCTTTAAATGAATGGGATTTAACGTCGTGCTTTTGTTACACAGTTCATTTTAAGGGCATAAAGTTTTTATCATGAGTTATTACTAATAAGGCCTGATGCTCTAGTAAACTTGTGAAATGTTTAACCATTACTTAAAGCTGTTGGAAATACATGAAAAGTGTGTTGTCAGTGCTCCAGGTATTGACTGGCATCCAAGATTTTATAGCTCATGGTTCTCAGTTAACAAACGCTTTTAACCCTTCAAGTGTAGTATCATGGTGGCGTATGTTATTTTCATTTACGATACATGCCCGCGAAATATTTTTCTAACTGAACGCAGGTCAGTTGCCTTTGTTTGCGCCATTCGAGCTTGTGAAGAGGCTTCAGAAATTGAAATGTCATCATGTACATATTCTACATGAGGCCCTAATGTTGTCATTTTGAATGAGTCAGCTGTTGCTGACTTACTCAACACAATCGCCGCAACGTTACTAGCGTGAAACTAGCGCAAGGCTTTCCTTATCCTGCAAAATCTTTTATCCCAACAAACTATAGTTTCGTTAACCATTTAACGACCGAATTATTTTGACAGCTATGCTGCATTTAGCTTTATGCGAGGAAATTTTGTAGCCTTATGTATATATGCGATAAGACTGTGTTTGGCGTGTTACAAAAGCTTCCCAGCTTACAACTGCTGTGGTGCAATGGGCAGTTGGGGGGTAACGGTGTTTTTATTGATTCGACGAGTGGAGAGCGTACTCCCACGTGATTCTTGCTCTGTGCCTGGAGTACATTTAGTGACTTCACTGGTATGATTGGCAGGGATTTAAGTGCTTGTATTGCTGTATGGCATGGTGCATTTGGCTAGCATGCTCGTTTGACATGAGCTAAAATGTTTTTTTTAGTGATCAGTTCGTTTTTATACAGTATTACTCGTGCTCAAGTTCCGTGAGGCTATTTAGTGTTTTGTACAATTTATCAAATGTATGCCATTGACTAACAATGAAACGCAGGGTGTGCGTTGTTGTACTATGACGTTGGTCATACCTAAATTTCTTTTCTCTGGCACCCACAATTTGTCTGTGTGTTTTTATCTAAGAACATTTGCCTTTGCACGAGAATGAATATTTTACTAATTATCGTTTGTATCTCTGTCCGTACTTAATTCTAAATCGAAGCTTGCATTTATTTCTAGTGCATATTACTATCTGCGGAAATTTTAGAAAGTCTCCCATTGGATTCCTTTTCACGTGACCATTTTGATCAATCTGCCATCGGGTAAACTTCTCTGACGAGGGTACTTGTTTGGGAGTCATTCTAAGGCTACTGGAGATAATAACCAATGAAAATGTGCTCCTGAGCATCTGGATAACTTTTCTCGATGACAAGTAAAGGCTTATGGGTTTCTTTACTGGGCTCTGCCTATCTTTAAACGTCACTTAACACATAAGGAAGAGCGTGTACCGTGCACGGCACAATATCATGCATGCATGTCCAGTATCAAGTTCAAATGTTAAGTTATTGGGCAGGTGCCGGAGGGCCAATGATGGTGGGAAGCGGCCGACCGCCATCGGCTGGAGGGATGATGACGGGCCCTCACGGCACCATGGGGCAGGGGCACACCATGATGCCCGGCTCCATGTGCGCTGCTCCTCAGGTGCCTCTCACATCTTAAACTTGCTCTACAATCCATCTATTTTTCTGAAATCAATGTTAGCTCTTATATAAAGTCGGCTTATAAAATATTTCCCTATTCGAGCTTATTGATTACTCAAAAACCATCAATCATAAAGAGATAACTTGCTTTCATTTGTGGCGCAATTTTATCTTTTCTGTTACCAGCTCAAAGCTCTTTATTGTCGACTATTTAGTTCGGGCGCAAAGGTGTTCTGCGTGACGGCCATTATTTACTTATTTTGTTCTAGATGTAAGTTTTCTAAGTCCGTTCCCACGTTTCGCTCTGAGATAAAAAAAGAAAAGCAGATATTACTTACTTGCAATGACGATTTTTTATTACATTGCTCATCTATAAAACTAATCAGTGAAATTTCCTTCAAAGCCCTTCTATTTCCATTTAGTTACATACTGTGACCGCCATCATTCTCGCCTCAGTTTTGACATCTCTCTCTCGGATTCCTGATTGCTTTTCTGCAAGCAATTATTTAGTTCGGGATTGACTAGGAATTGTCTCCTGCTGACTTGCCAGACATCCGCGACCGAATCTCCATAAATGTCAACATTCAGTTCCCACACCCTTGTAATGGGCTAAGTTTTACGACAGGCATAAGCTGACAATTGTGCCGTGTCTAGTGGAGAGGAGCCAAATGTTGGCAGAAGATCGCAAGCAAAAATGTACACATTTATTTTTCAAACAATATCTCATGTAGGTTAATTTAATTTTATTGCGACATAGGTATATTAACGTGACATCTTTTTAGTTAATTCATTCATTTTTGAAAAATAGAACGACCAGTAAAAGTGTCGTGTGGTATTATTAAAAAACAATAGTAAACTATCAACTACTTCTTAGACAATGTTATTATTAACATAGCTACAGGTAGCCGAAATTGATTCTCTGATCTGAGCCTATTCTGGTACACCTAAAGCAGAGTAAACAGCTCCTAATGAGCAAATCTGACGCTGACATTTTTTTTCAACTTTATGTATAGGCATTTAATTTCTCGTCTTCTTTATTCTTGCTCATGTGATTCTTTGTCGCTTCGATAACTAATTTTTGACTAGGATCGCTATGGGCTGTCATTTTGCATTGTCTTGGCAACGTTTTGAACTCAATGCTCTATCGCTGCCACGAAGATTAAATTCTGCTTCGAGTTCCATGTTCATTGCTCCCTCTGCAGTGCCCTGCGATGGGAGAGTCGTGACCGCAGAGCGTTTACTGTGCAGGTCGGTCCTGGTGGGATGGACTGCGGTCTGGGTAGAGCAGCCGTCAACTCGGGAGGCATGATGATGGCGGGAGGCGGTGGTAGCTCCCCCCACATGTCTCTGGGGTCTGTCAACTCCCCCACCACCGGCATGATGGGCGCGCAGCAGGTAGGAGGCAAGCAGCCGCATTTGGGCGGCAGTCATCTCAAGTGAGCTCAAGACTCGCTTGCTGCCTTAGTTCAATTCGAATTGGTGCATTAAACGTAGAACAGCATTTGTGTCTTCTTCTTTATGGTCAATCGTAAAATAGACCTTCAGTTATGCGAGCGTTCAATAGACCTTGTTTCTGTGTACTCTCTGAAATGAACACTGTTCTATGATATTTCTGTTTTAACTTTTCTCAACTATTCAACATTCTGAATTTTTTTGCTCGAGAAAAGCTATCGTCTCCGGAGTCACCCGACCACGTGAGTTTTTTTTTCTCGCTGGTGAAGTTAAACCTGATTTTTGACTTTTCCTGTTGCACTTTCTGTCTCGATGTTCCAATGTTAGTCATTTTACCTACGTTTCTCTATCTTTGGCTGAATTCTTACAATTGAGAAGGACGTATCAGGATGGATGGTCTGGCAGTATGGAGCTCAGCTGATAAGAAAATGTATATATCAATGGCGGATCCGAGACGTAGCTATGTGTTGTCTGATAGATTATTTTCCTTATGAAATTTTCGATTAGTCACTTTGCAAATGAAAGAAAATCTTGTTTCAACCTCAAGTTCTCAAGTAAGATAGCTTGAACACTTTCATATAAGTGCATCTGAGATCGGCAGCTAAATAACTTGGGAAATTATTTCATTTCAAGGTTCATATTCACTGTGGTTGTTAGTTTTGAAATTCTGGATTGTAATGAAAGGACATGGAACAAGAAAGTTTGAGAAGTATCGCGTTATTATGTATGAGCGACTTTGACATTTGTGTCGTGGGAACTCGTTGCTCTGGTTTGTGTCCCCCACATCACTGCAAAGCCAACAACGCTGGCTGTGAGAATTGTTGAGATTTTTGCAATTCTATGGAGGTGGTTGTAGTTGTTAACCATTCTCTTCTCAGCATTAGCTTTTCTGCGAGAGCAAACTTGGTGTTATCATTCGAGCAACCTTCGTCAGCTTGCTTGTACTGTTCATGTGTGTTCTCGTTTTGCCTGTTTGTGTGGAAATGTTTTACGTTTGTTCGTAAGCGAAGGAAGCGTTAAGGCCCTTTTCAATCTGAAATGAGTTCAGAAATTAGGTAATTCAATCGCGAACAATCAAACGTAGGAGTTATTATTCGTGTGTGCTAAACCGGTGTTTTCACTTTAAGACTGGTAAGGCATGGTGCTTGTTCATGAGCACTTGTTGTGGAAACAGTGTTCACATCCTCTAATGTCGCATTACGTGTACATAGCCTTCTTTTTTTCATGTAACGTCGGCGGCGTTCTTCACTTTGACTTGAGGCATGTTATGGCAAAGTTTTATGAGAGAAAAGTGAAGAGAGAAATTGCGAATATCGAGATGCTCCAGTGATGGCATTCTGCATTGTCAGTCGCGGTCCTTTTTAAACCAGCATCATTTGAAGCTGAATGAACAAATTAAAGTTCTGAGTAATGAAGTTGCCATAGTATAATCTGAATCGGTAGTGTACTTGCCTAGTTAAAAGGAAACAGAAGACAAAAGATCCTTTGTTAAAATTCGTTCGAAATGCAAGTCGGGAGGTGAAAGAAAAAATTTGTTTAACCCTCATATAATAGCCGGGAAAATTCGCGCTTAATGATTTGTCTTTCTTCGTTCGTGATGCTACGTTACGGCATTTAATCCCGTGTAATTTTGACTTTTTAGGAATGAAATATACAGATTCTTTGCACGGTAATATTGTCTGGCAGGCCGACAGAGTAGCTCGGGTTTAACTGCTTGTCCTGCCTCTCATGTGCCGGAGGTTTACACATTCGTTTGTAGGGCCTATTGCCCCCCCATAAATGCGCTCAATGGCGTGCTGTGTTCACATGCTGGTTCATGTCCTCAGCACTTCGCTGGTTACTCTGACACGAGGCTTGAAGAGAATGTATTTAAGCTTTATTCAAATGAACGTATGTTATTGGTCCTGATAGCTTTATTAAATTTTGTATACTGAATATTTTAGCTACGTAATAAATTGGTACTCATGTTCTCCTGTTGCCTTGTAACTTCAATTTGGCCGCTATTTTTTTCTCTTTTGGGTGGCTTATCTTTTGGTAGGCCACGTCAAACTACAAGCAGTGCACACTGCCGGTGGTTCCCTTAAGCACTCTGGTGTTGATTCGACCTCGTGTAGGTGAACGTGTTCCTTAGAAAAAACTTTTCTTGCGAAAGTTTTCAATGAACCTCGAATTAGATTGAAACTTTGGTGTCAATCTGGATATTATTGTGGAGAAGTTTTTCCTGAATTGGACCTATTTTTTGACAAATGGCTTTAAGAGTGATTTATTTCCTGTTGAATGTGATTCGTAAACTAGTGAGACGTGGCTGAGGTAATAATAAAATATAGTTTGCGTAATTGTAAACGAGGCCTATGAAATGGTCGAACATGGTTCCTTAAATAATATGACATGGTCTCCAGTTCTGGGTATTTCATGGTCCGTAGGATATTGAACATATGCAGTTGAACCGTAAAACACGGTCGGTGACGGATTAAAAGATGGCGTTGAAAGCTTTATTTGTGAAACTAGAATCGTAGTTTCCTGTGATCCTCTCCATCATGGGCGTTTACTTGGCGTGCGCATCCACTGCACGATCATGTGAAGTGTTTGTTACTATGAGATTAAGGTTACCCATAGCGCATTCAGTTGCATTAGTTTTGAGAAACTGTTACGATGACTAAACAAAGATATTTTGATGACCCGCCTCGGGTTTTCGTCAGACCATCGGATGATATTACTGGCAGAGCGTGTCTTTGTTTTGAGGTGTTTCATCGACTACTGTTGAGACTTCCACGTTGCTGTCATAGCTTCTCCCCAGGGCACGGGATATGCAATTGGGTTAGCTTAGTAAGGTTCGTCTGTCGTATGCTGTGGGGACTGGTGGTCCAAGGGAGGCACTGTTCGGTTACTTCAGCTATAGATAAGCCTTTGAGACTTCTACCTTTCTTCCTCTTCATTCATAACTTTCTGCTTCTATGCGCAGGGCATCCTGTGTGGGAACACACCTTGTATATGGATTCCTCGTTCTCTACAGTCTGAACTGAATGGTTTCATCTCTCGTTTCTATGTACAGAAGGTTCTGCGTGGGAACACCTCATCTGCAGAAATTCTCCGTTTTCTTTAGTCCATACTAAATGATCCTTTCACTTCACTTTCTTTAAATTACATTTCATGTAGATGTGAAGATTCATTCTAACTACTAATACTATTTTCACAGCATCAAATCCCAACTTCACTCATTTCAATTTATCGAGCAGAATTTTATTCTTCCTTCTGTTGTGTATATTCACATTGAAGAAGCAAGTGGCGAGCATGGAATTTCTAGTTGAGTTTTGTGTGCTGACTTCTTGTTTTGAGGGCCGACGTCTTGTTGTGAGTGCCGACGTTTTGTTGTGAGTGCCGACGTTTTGTTGTGAGTGCCGACGTTTTGTTGTGAGTGCCGACGTTTTGTTGTGGGTGCCGACGTTTTGTTGTGAGGGCCGACGTTTTGTTGTGAGGGCCGACGTCTTGTTGTGAGTGCCGACGTCTTGTTTTGAGGGCCGACGTCTTGTTTTGAGGGCCGACGTCTTGTGAGTGCCGACGTCTTGTTTTGAGGGCCGACGTCTTGTTCCCTCGCTGCGGGCACAAAACCCAGAGGCACTCGAGCTTCAGATGATCATGCGGTGAGTGGATAAGGTGGTGCTCTTGGGAAAACGTTTTGAGGGCACCGGAAATGCATTTCGATGTAATTTTTAGGAAGTTTTAAGGTCGCTAATTTTGGTCTTTATGTTTATGTAGATTTAAGTGGTGGTGTTTCAATAGTATCCGTCCCTATTGCTTGTTAAAAAACCGCTCATAAATATTCTGGCGTCATGATTTTGTTGTAGTCTATTTTAACGAGAACTACGTACATTATTGTAGTCGGATCTGTTCGTGATTTATGACATCTCATTGAGTACAGAATAATGCAATGAAAATCCTGAGACATTTTGTGTACAAACTGTTGGATAGTAAATGCACTTCTCAACTCAAAAGGTCGTGATGATCCCATCTCACCTCAAATGATAATAGAAACTCTATCTCACCTCAAAGGGCTGTGAAGGTCCCATCAAATGGCTGTGGAGAAATCACCACAAATGGCAATGAAAAAAACCATCTCGCCTGAAATGGCCATGAAAAAACCATCTCGCCTCAAATAGCCATGAAAAAGCCATCTCATCTTAAATGGCCGCCAAAAAACCAATCTCACCTCAAATGGTCGTGCAGAAGCCAATCTCGCCTCAAATGGTCGTGAAGAAGCCAATCTCGCCTCAAATGGTCGTGGAAAAGCCAATCTTACCTCAAATGGTCGTGAAGAAGCCAATCTCACCTCAAATGACTGTGAAAACTATTGTGCAAGAGTGTAGGTTTGTTTAAATTTCCTGCGTCATGGAGGCATATCTTGGCACATTGGTGCTGCTACGTTTAGACTTCTCCCGTGCCATGCCCCGCTACCCTGGCTCGCTCCGGGGCAAGGGATGCTCCTGCAGTGCTCTTCATGCCTTGTTTTCATGCTCAAGTTCTAAATGACTACCCGTTGTTGTGTCGTGTGTGTGTGTGTGTCTCGGTGTATTTGCTCAACTCTAAGCTATATTGAGATTCACCCTTTGAGTTTTGGATTCGTCAATAGTTTCAAAATTTGTTCTCAATTGGGTAGCTTTATCATGCCAAATGAAAACTAAACTGAGAATGAGGTATCAAGGACTCAAAGGGGAAAGGGTTAAGTTGCCATGCTGATTAGATGTTAGTCGCATTCTGTGTACAACTCTCAAATGTTCAACTGGAATGGTGTCTTATGCTGTGCAAAGTGAATCTCAGGAGGCTTATGGTGTACTTCACTTGATGTACTTGAATCGTTCTTGCATGTTAACCTCGCAGTAATAGCCAAAGTTCTAAATTCCTGGTAATTTTTTTTTACTTCGTATAGCTAGCTAGTGCGCTGTTATTATGCTCACACTTCTCAGGAATACGTCATTCGATCGAAAGAAGGCATAGTTTTACTTCTACTGCATGAATTTTCTGGAATTTATTAGGACTGAACTGACCGTATGCGCTTTATTATTTTATAATATTGTATGTTAATAAACTAATCGTCTTGTGTCATGTATCATTGTCCTTATTTGCCATTGGTGAATATTTCGTTCCGTTGCTTCATTATTTCGTCTCCACTGAGGCCCTGCGGCTGTATCACGAAAGAGTTTTAATTACTTTAGAGCTAGTTAGGTGTAACGCATTAAGCTTCTTTTAGTAGAACTCCAGCGCTCATGGCAGGTTTCTGCCTCATTCTCGTTTGACCGTGGCCAGAGCGGCGATCTACTCATGAAATTGCGATTACCATTTGACTTGTTATGTCTTTCCATGTTTCCGGAGTCCGTATCGAAATCGTCATGTATTTAATTTCTGAGTTGTTTTGAAGTCTAACATGAGCTTGAATTTTATATTCAAGTCCGTAGGTGTGACCTCCTCTCATCCTTGGAAGTAGTATTTACTTCAATTTAATTTTTCATTCATTTATACAGTTGTGTAATGTCAGGAATTTTTCTTTAATTCGAGTCTGAACACTGTCTTGCACCAAACCATACTCAACGAAATAAACTTTTTTGTTATCTTCCTTGCTAAAATGCAAAATCTTTCTCTTTTCATTGTTTAATGAAATAGTTATGTTTACGTTTCTTTCTCTGGGCAGTTCTAAGAAGTACATCTCTCTGCTAGCTATCATTTAGTTTATCTTCACTTTTGTTCTGGGTCATCTATCGGCAGTGTTGTGGTTGGTGTTGTTACCTAGTACTGCAACATCCTTCATCCAGTATTGTGAGCCGTAGCCTTTGTCTTCGTTGTGCGTGTTTGGCTGTCGTTGGTCTGGCAGTGCCCCTGGGAAGCGCTTTCTTTCCCTGTTACGTGACAACCGTCACAGCGGGCTCGTGTGCAGTTGTCTGCCACTGGTCATGGCTCCTGCCTAATGCTGGTGTTCTGTGTTGCAGGGTCCGACAGCGGCAGCTTACGGTGCTGCTGGAGTGCCCGGCAGCACAAGTCCCCTCATGATGGGGGGCTACGGAGCAGCAGCAGCAGCGGGAGCCATGGGCAGAGCCGATGGCAGCTATGCCAGCCCTGGGAGTGGGAGGGGAGCCGTTCCTGGCGGGCTTCAAGGACCCCTTGCGTACCTCGAGAAGACCACCACCAATATTGGCATGCCGTAGCCGTCGCGTGTTTCGGTGTTTTTATCGTGTGTTGGTCGCGAGTTTTTATTTTGACAATTGCCCTGCGTGATGTTAGCCATTTAGTCTCTTATTAACTTTCTTACGTTCTATTTCCAATATTTTTATTTTTCGGAAAAGACACGTGAAGACGAATAGTTTATAGAGAATTCAGTGATTGAGTAATAGTTTTTGAAAATGACTGTATTTTTCCACAAGGAATTCCGTATGTCGGGGTGAAATGAAATTGAACATTGTGTGGACTAGGGCCTAGACCATGGACTGTTCAATTTCGTCTTCCTAGCCTCTAGGTAGGCTAGAGTTGAGACATGGCAAGTCCACCTAGACTCTAGGTAGACTAGAGTTGAGACATGACAAGTCCGCCTAGACTCAAGGTAGACTAGAGTTGAGACATGGCTGTGAGCGTCGTACGTGTCTTTATGAGCACAGAGATCGTACGTACGATATAAGATGAAGTGAAGACTTGATGGAGATTGTATCATTAAACAAGGAACGTGTGGATGCCTCATGTGTTATGTGGAGACACAATTACGAGGCATGTCCAGAAAGCAAGAGTACTAAGCTTATGAAGCCCAATGGAAATTTTTTGAACTAAGTTGATAGCTCTGCGTTTAAGGACAATGTGTTAGAAGAAAAGTGCGCATGTCTCAGTGGGTTGAAAATCTTGCTTACTGTGTTAAAATACGTTGTCTTGCTTTCGAACCCACCAGCTGTGAGTTGAGGAGAGTAATCCGTTTTCTTCTCGCGAAGGGAAACGGGCTGTTTCAGACTTTTAATGAAATCGAACTATTGAGGGGGATGACGTCTGGAACTGTAGTAGCGTATACAAGTTAGCAGGCAGAACCAATGTTTGTGATGATTGAAGGAGTGGAGGTCCATCGATAATCAAAATTGATGAGGGGGTGAAAAACATCGAAGAAACTTCGGGACGACCGTCGAGGACTGGAGGATATGAACGCAGTGTTTCTAAAAATCCCTAGATCTCTTCTCCCTAAGATCACTACCAAAGCACTTGATTTTCGAAAATCGTATGTGAGGTGGTTTTCGAAACGGCTCACGGATCAGCACAAAGTCAATGCGTGTCTCCACACAACCAAAGCCACAGAGCGACGCCTGTATTTTTTGGTTGAGACATCAACTATCACGCGCACAGCCCTGATCTAGCACCCTCACATTTTTTTCACTCCTCTGAAGTCGTTTACGGGTAAAAAACGTTTTCGACTGACGAGCTCCCAAATCTCGTTTAACTATAAGCCAAAAGAGGCGGCGGGAAACTTTTTGACAAAGGTATAAGAAAACTAGTCCCACAGTTTACAAAATGAGTTGAGAAGGAAGAAGATTATATCGGAAAATAGTGTTTGTTTGACGTACAGGGCTCCTCGGAGGGCATAGAATAGGCCGTAGGGAATAGAATTAGGTTTGTTAGATTTGTCTATCCTGTGCTATGGGGATTAACGCTCCCAGAGGGCACTGTTAGGTTACCTCAGCTACAGATAGGTCTTCGGGACTGCTATTTTTTGTGCTCACTTTAATTCTTTCCGTTTTCATGCCTGCTTCGCCGATTATTCTTTATCCTTTCCTCTTCCTTCTTGTGCTGTTTCTATGCGCTGGGGATCTTGTGTAGGAACACACCTTGCGTATAGATTACCCGTTTTTCTAAGTCAATACTAAATGGTTATTACTCTTTTGGAGTGATAATAGTATGGGCTGTTAGCGCTACTACTAATACTCCTGCGAATTGACGGTGGGGAAATAGAGGCCCAAAATTTCACATCTAGCTACCAGAAAGTGGCAAACTGAACACTTGTGCCGCTATGAAAGTTTGCGAAAAAGAGTTTGGTTTTTGAAATATCGAATGAAAGCATTTATACCAGTCAATTGCATACTTTCATGATGTTGCCTGAAATTACCTCAAAGTTCAATTTCTCAATATATGTATTGGTCGAAATGGTAATGTTGCTTGGCCTCCGAGATCTCCCGACATGACTCCACTCGATTCATTTTGTTGGGGACACGTGAAAACTTTGTTTATTCAACCTCTGTTGAATCAGAAGATCTCGTGACGAGAATTGCAGTGGCTTCTGGCGATGTTTTTCCGGCAGTCCTAAGTGGAAGATATCACAAGTGCATCAATGTGAGTGGTGAAAGGTTTTGAAACTTTGAACAGTTTCTGTAAATAAATGCCTTGAATACCTTAAAAATGTTTAAGCCTTTGTGCCCGGGCCACACTGGGGTGCCGCCGCTTTGTG
>VOMN01017166.1:0-75257 GCA_014899125.1 Orchestia grillus
TGAAATTGTACTCAAGAATGGGGAGTACTTATAATGCAAGCGTTTCGACATAGATTTAGACTTTCAAGAAAGCTTGAAGTGAAAAAAATTGTAGCGAATATTTCTAGAACAAGGATAATGAACGAAAATTCCCTGTGTGAGTATACTACGAACTGAAAGTATGAAAGTTGCCTTCCGTCGGATTAGCGAACTATAACTACAGTAGTTTTTATGAATGGCATAACATATATTCCATGGTGTTTTAGCGTTGGCGCACATGATGAAGTACCTGCAAGGGAAGTTCCGCGCTCTCGGCAACATCGGCGATGTGCTCATGAAGATGCGCAGCTACGACGAAGCAGTCAAGGTGTATCAGAAGCAGCTCGTCCTCGCCAAGCAGTCCAGAGACAAAGTTTTAGAGGCTTCAGCATATGGCGCCCTCGGTCTTGCGCATCGTCTCCTCAAGTGCTTCGATAAAGCGCTCGGGTATCATACCCAGGTTAGTTCCTGCATCACGTCAACCGCCTCAAATTTTTCAGCATCATCAGATTTACTTCTTAAAGTACTCCAACTCTATTGTTTCGCTACCTGCTAAACATTTATGAGCAAATCTACGAAACGGGCCCCGTCAAAAATGGCTGGACAAATGATGTTAAATTCTTAAAATGGCCTCTCATTTACGGTAACTCTGACATGAATTAATGGTGTTTTCTGTATCACTCATACTGACCTTATCTGACAGCCTCACCATTAAATTTAAAAATGCTGACCTGAGAGTTTTCTCCAATCTAAATTCTTAAGGGCGTGACAGAGAGACTGACCAATCAACCAAACCAAATAAGCAAGGGGGCAAGCAAGAGCTGTATATTAGTATATAGTGAAGAAACTTTAAATACATGAAATTACAATTATGACGAGCCATTTTGGTCATCAAGTTGATGAGATATTTTTATGACCCTGCGATAATGTCATGTGCTCAAGAGTGAATGCATTCTGGTGCATTAGGACATTAAATTGATTTTGCTCTGATTAACAAAATTCTATTAGTTTTATTTACTTGAAGTGTTTATCTTCTTAGATAGTGAGCGACTTATGTTTACCGACAGGATTGTCAGTGGGCAAAGCTGACTCAATTAAAACTACTCAACTGCAAATTAAATAAAAGTTGCTGCAAATGTCACTGCATTCTCCCTTCAGTGCACAGGCTCATGCTCTGGAGTCACTGTTACTAAGTCTCTTTTAGAAATGTTGTCCCCGTTGTTATTGGTATTGGACTGAACAAGACCTTGAGAAACTTTAATATCACGAAATTAGTTGACTATGTAAGACGGCAGGTCAGACTAACGCTTGCTAAATGATTTATTGATCATTTCCAAATAGGTATTTTGGTATGTTTAAAAAAAATTGGAATAGAATGCGAATATAGAAACAGATCCAGGGACGTATTGTCAACTCGGTAACTTTTCTTATCACGTAAACTTACTGTGTCATCTTGAACAAAAAAGGTGAACACTACGTTCAGGTGTATAACAGCTTTCAAACCAATTTTGAAAATTAAAATAGAATAGAACTGTTCTACAGCTGGTTCCATTAGTCATAACTTCTGAAATTTATTACTGAAAGTATGATAATTTATTTTATTGTTCTGCTTCACTTTCAGTACCGTACAGACTTTCAAGTTTCGTATTGTATTATACTCGCACATTTTAGGTATACAGTTGAGTTCTCGAACACTGCAACGGTGATATCGTTCATCATATCCCGGCATGAGAACTCAAACAACCCGCCACACCATCTCGTTTTTTTTGGTCTGGCGCTGATACCAGTATTGAAACAACTCGAAATTTTGTCTCATTTTGCCGAATTTCTCCAGGTATCAGAATTAAAACAACTTTATTTTGCAGGAGCTGACAATACGCCAGGAGATGGGCGACATCAAGGGCGAATGCAAAGCGCACGGCCACCTGGGCGCAGTTCACATGTCCCTCGGCAACTACACCAACGCCATGAAGTGCTACGAGGAGCAGCTCGAGAGGGCCAAGGAACTCAAAGTAAGTTCAAAAGCGAGCATCAGTCAACACTGCTTATAAAGTGTAACTTAATTAACGGATTCACATCGATGCGGAGTTGAAGTTACAACCCTCCGATAAAAAATAGGTTACTTCAGAATTCTCCTTGGATGGAAGATGTTGATAATTTTACAGACTCTTTGGAGAACCTTTCCATTTTTTTGTCAATGATCTCGAGCTTGGCGGCAGGCAGGAATTCTATTTTTCGTACCGAAATCCTACTAAGACAATGAAAATAGTTCTTCAACTCTCTGCCTTCTACGTAGGTCACAAAAAAGCGATCCGACCGATACTCGTGTTGCTAATTAGCGCACACTCGGAGACAGAAGCAAAGTGATGACTTTATCAAGTTTGAGTAAATTACCGAGTTTCTCGCTTGATTCGTCATTTTATTTTGATAATTACCGGGTGTTTACTACGAGGTTTATTTTAAATTTCAGTTATTTCTGAGTGTGTGTAACTCAAAAGGGTGTTAAGGACACCAGGCAGAATTGACAAGGCCGTAATTTTTCACGTAAAGACAACGCAGCGCATCCGTGCCCTCTGACACGAGGGAGGGACTCGATATGAGCGCATTTTTCTGAATGTCATTTCGAATCCTTCTGCACATGATGCTTTTAATTCTAACCCTATTTCATTTCATAATTATACTACAGTTGTTCCTCATTCTACACATGCTGGTATACTGTTTGTAATAATAGCTTGTCATGAGGACCTTTCAAGAAGAAATATCTCGAATAAGTATTTTTTGGCCTAAGTTAAGGTGCGTACTTCAGTCCCTATTCTACACTACTAGTTTTCAAATTATTCCTCGTTGGTGTCGTCTTAGCTTTTATTTCTTTTTCAAACGACACGGTAACTCGAAATCAGTCAGTACAATGCTTGTTTCTTTAAACCAGTCTCTAATAAGCTTTTTACAATCAATTCAAAGTGTAAAATAGAATACGGCGACAGAAGCAAGCCAGGTGGTTTATTTTTGATTTCCTACTCTAATTCCGCGTCGTAGAACCAAGTCCCCTGCCGTTCTCTACAAACCATCTGTTATGAATATCATACTCAATGTTGTATCGTTGGTGAAGATACTAGGTTATATTTTTAAGTTTGTACTTCTAAATTTTCTCTCAATGGAATTAAAATGCTAAAACATGTCTCGTAAAAACTTTTATTTTACAATTAAAAAGAATGAACCCTTTTAAAATATCAGGATGCAGCCATGGAAGCTCAAGCATTTGGTAACCTGGGCATCGCCCGTCTCAACATGGGGCATTACGAGGATGCGATCGGGTACCTCGAGCAGCAGTTGGCTACTCTGGAGCAGCTCTCCAGCGCCACGGCAGTCATCGACAAGGGCAGGGCCCTCGGCAACCTCGGTGACTGCTACGATGCCCTCGGGGACTACGACGAAGCCATCAAGTGCCACGAGCAGGTAAGTGATATTGATTCATTGCCCATCTCGTTCTGCTCCTTTCGAATTTAATTAGGTTCAGTGAGACAATGCAGTGCATCCAAAAATATTCAGTGCATCCAAAAAAACATTCAGTGCATCTTTCATATTACAAACTGAAAGTGACGGGGATATTTTCTGCTTCTTGGATATCTATAATTTGAGCAGAATGTAACGCGTGCAAAAAAATCTTACATTACATCTCATCCGATGTTTTTATTTATTTTGATCGAGACTTGTACACTTCCATACCCTTAAATATCTACTGTATATGAGATGGACGATGGTCCAATTCAAAAAATACCCCTTTTTACAAATCCGAAAGAATGCTCTGAAATATCTTTGATTCCAGAGCCTGACGATCGGACTGAAGACGAAGAGCGCCCGCGACCAAGAGAGGGCGTACCGAGGACTCGGTAACTCGCACCGCTGCATCGGCAACCTTCAGCAGTCGCTGGTCTGCTACGAGAAGCGCCTCGTTGTGTCGCACGAGCTCAACACGGCCGCTGCTAAGACGTCTGCGTACGGGGAGCTGGGCAATATCCACTCTCTGCTGGGCAATTGCGAGCAGGCCATTTCGTGCATGGACCACCAGCTCAAAATTGCCAGGTACGTACGACTATTGGCGTCTACACCTTACAGGAGCACCTGCTTCTCGAAAATACAGGGGATCATTTCTGGGCTAACTTTATTTACATAAGATGAAATTTCTCCGCAGCCAAAAGAACCTGTCTGATTAATTCTCAATTGCATCATTAAACCAAGATTATTTTTAAACACTGCGACTCATATTCATTCTAAGTATTTTTGGCTCTCATCAAACACATTGCCTTGGACTTTTTCTTCTAAGTGGGGTAGTTGTGACAACGAGATACCTAATTGTAATGATGGTTAACCAAATATTATCACGAAGTAAATGTTACAATACTGAATCACAGAGAGCTGGCGGACAAGCCAGCGGAGGCGGAAGCAGCGTGTGGGCTTGGCTCTGTGTACCAGCAGATGGGGGAACATTCGGCCGCCCTTCAGTACCATCAGCTCGACCTCCGCATCGCTGAAGAGATTATGAGCCCGTCAGTGCAGGGCAGAGCGCACGGGAACATCAGCCTCGCGTACGAGTCCTTGGGCAACTTCGAGGACGCCGTACGTCACGGCGAACAGCACCTCAGCATAGCCGCGCAGATGAGCGACAAGGTCAGTTCAACAATTAAATTGACGACGAAAATACCAGGGAAATTTTTGTTTTGGAATCATGTATGTTCTTTAGATTTGTACTCAAATTTAGGCTGCATTTGCTGTTGCAATGTGTTTTAATGAAAATATGTTTCTGATTGTTTTGCAAATCATTCCATCTCGTATTTTTATAGGCGTGGGACTTTTTACAGGGTGGGCAATAAGTAGAGTCCCTCTTTTAAAAAATAATTGCCATAAAACTACAAATATTCACAAGATCAGGCTCATTGAAAATGAAAAAGTAGTTGAAGAAGAGAAAATTTACGATTTCTTCCCCTCTTATGGCGTTTACTAGGATTCAGAAATGTTCGTCAAGGACGTCAAGGACTGCCAAAGCTGGTTTAACCTACTTTATTACTTAAACCGAATCAACATCTTGAAAACCGTGTACACGAACGGCTTCTGAAAAAATGCAGAATACGCTGATTTTACGGAGCAATAAATGATAGGATACTGCTTTAAAATCTATAAACAAATAAGTATGCCTAGACGCCTTTACATTACAGAAAATTTTGAACAACAAATAGGAATATGAGTCACAGTACAATATTATGCAAAAGACTTCCACTGCCAGCCTACCTTACCTAATAGTTTGCACACCTCGGTTGCCGCCTCCGCCTCTACCTCGCTTCAACAACCGAAGTGTTCAAGTTGGTTTTGAAAATTTTCTCCAAAGAACCCGTCAAGAAAATCGAACAAAGGAAATCAACTCCAAGGGAATATTTATTTTATCAAATTGCGGCTACAGAGATCCGAAAGTTTTTTTAGTGCATCAGTGCTACCTACAACCATTACATATTGCGTTCAAAAGTCGTAAAATTATAACCCTCAAATGCGGTTAACGAAAGAGAAGCGAGTAAAAAGTGCCGAAGTTCACTTCAAAATAATGATCGTGTTGTTTGTGTACAGAGAACTTACAGAACTTACATGAGAATATTTGGTAGTGAAACAAGTCCTTTGAAGAAGTGCATAAAAACACTAGTGTTAAAATTCAAAGAAACAGGGACAACAGAAGACAATTCTCGCTGTGGCAGATCGCTACCCGTTCGAATCGACGCTTCAATTCTGCGTGTTGCTGTGACGAACAGCACTGTTAAAAGAGTACGCTGTATTTTGACCAATAATGAGGGGTTATCTAAATACACTGTGTTCCTCGTTCAAATCTATATTAAACTTTAAAATCTCTTCTTTCACTTTAAATGAACGTGATCTTTTTACTATTCGTAGTTATAGGGCAATAGTTTTTTAAAAAGGAGGACTTTACTTATAGCCCACCGTGTAATGGTAGTTCATGTCAAGTAATAGGTTAAGTACTATCAGGGTCTGCGAATTAATGAAATGCGCTTTCTTAAGGAAGAAATTGAAATACCTTAACCTTTTTTATGTTATGAGCAATAACAACAAATAGTGTATCAATATTTTCATCGTAATCATTTTTATCCAACGTGCGCGAACAAAACCAAAATTATTCTATCTCAATAGCACGTATCTTCATGTATTCATCAAAACATCGAATTTTTTTCCAGGTCGGCAAAACTCTGGCATATTCTTCTCTCGGAAGAGTGCATCACGCGTTGGGTAACACGACACAAGCTGTGGCGTATTTACAGCAAGGCCTCCAGATCGCCGAGCAGTTGGGGCGCCGAGAAGACGAAGCCAAGGTCCGACACAGGCTGGGCATGGCTCTCTGGAGCCACGGAGATCTCGAGGCTGCCCAAACACAACTGGAACGAGCGGCGTCGCTTCTGGAAACAATTCGGCGGGAGGCACGAGGATCTCAGGAATACAGGCTGTCCCTTTTTGACCTGCAGACTGCGTCGTATCAGGCGTTACAGAGAGTCTTGGTTGGTTTAGCTCGACACTACGATGCTCTTCTTGTGGCTGAGAGAGGCAGAACTCGGGCATTCGTTGATTTACTGCTCGAGCGACAAGGGACCGCGTCATCATCGAGGGCAACCCGAATTGAAGACTCAACTCCTTCTTCGGTCGATCAAATTGTGGAAGTTGTCAACAAGCAGAAGGCAACCGTCTTGTACTACAGCATTGCTGCAGGATACCTCTATAGTTGGCTCATTGTTCCGAATAAAGGTAAATTTAAGTATATGGATTAATGTCGGGGGAATATGAGTCTAATTAAACATCACAAACTTGATTCAGAAAAAACATACAAGTTTTCATTTTTAAATTTCCCTCTTACCCTAGAGCTTTCGTGCAATACTAAACTCTTCTTTTATAGACACTGGAAAAGACAAGGTATGTTGTACATGAGTATTCGCATGACTATACAAGGGACTAGAATAGATACAAGATGTAGGGGCTCAACACCTATCATAAAATGTTGAAATAACGCAAGCGTATCACCGCTGTTCAATGTGGGCTTTCGGTGATGAATTTAAATACTTCCTGTCAACATTTTGACATAGGCATGACCTTTGGCTAAATTTTATAATCTATCTTGACGTATTAGGTCTTTGATTCGAAACAAACACCCAATGGTGAACCTATTCCAAAAATTACTTTTGATTCAAGATGCAGGTACAATTTGTTTATTATTGAGCACGTTTTTGAACAGTATCGTTGATTTTCCTGTTGTATATCGCGCGCTAAAATACGCAATATTACGAGATATAGTCGTCACAATTGGAAGTTTATATTAAAAAATACTGAGTCTACCTATTAAAACGTGGTTTACCTCTTAAAATTTTGAAAACCAGTTTATAGGGGAGAGAAAAAACGCTCAAAAAATCTCATTCAGTTGTAAACGAAACATAGTTTGAACAAATTTTATTGAGCACTGACAATGAGTATGCAATAAAATTAATTTTGTAAGCTACCGGAATTTTGCTATTCAATTTAAGTCCAAGTCCCATGAAAGTGGGTCTTCTGTATAAGCCAGATGGAAAGGAATTGTGGTTCTTGGTTACATTTGCATTTGTAAAAGAAATAGGCGTACTCTAGTTTTTCTCCACTTTGTGAGTAAAAATAAACTGATTCGTGTTGAGAGCTCAGGCATTCAAAAAACAAAGATACGTGTGATTCAGACCGGAATGATGAAAAAGTGTCATCTACGTACCGGCGGTTTAAAAAAGGTTTATATTCTACAGGGCGTTTCTCAAGCCAAGTGATTTCAGAAAAAGATAAAAAAATATCAGCTAGCGAAGGGGACCAAAGATCTAATTTCCACTATGATGCCAAGCAATGTCGTTTATCGGTAGAAGTGTAGCGAGTGGGAAGCTACCTATTGCGGGAGACGAAGCTTTATCTCCATACGCGCATTAACGAGCATAGTGATGTGTCTGCTCGTACTAACCGACCCATACCGAGCCGGCTTCGAAGTAATGTTAGGGATATTTCAGATGCTTGTAGCCTCCTTCATGTCAAGAGGGCTTCAAAATTTTAGCCAAGTGTCATGCTTACGATCTTAAGTTATCAGAAAGTATTTTAATTCGTTACCGAAAGCCCACATTCAGCAGCTCCGATACTTCTGTGCCATTAAACCTTCCAAGTTAGGGGTTAAACCTCCATATCTCGTACCCATTCCAGTTCTTTGTATAGTAATGCGAATACTTATGTACAACATACCTTGTCTTTTCCAGCGTCTTCTGAAGATGAGCGCAGTACTGCTCGAAAGCTCTAGAGTAAGAAGATAATTAAAGCTCAACACTAGTATTTTTTGCCTGCATTTATTTGCTGTGTTTCAAGTACAAATAGTAATGTAAGATAGTTGTGTTGTCTGCAATAGCATTTGTAGATTTTTTCATTCTCGCCTTAGTATCTGCACCTACTGTAAAGTAATACAGTACTTTTACGTTTCTCCCTGAATTTTACATTGTTTTATTTTCTACTTTAACTTATCTTGTTTCAGGCATCGTAAAGTTCCACGAAGTGAGCGTGGCCGAAGTCGAAGCGGAGCGAGAGAGCGAGTGTGGCAGTGAAGAGGCCACAGCAACGTCAGGGTCGTTGTTGGAACACTACATCCAGTCAGTCAGAGACGCCTTGGGTGTGGAGTGCGGTGGCAGCGGAGGTAGTCGAAACGGGCTGACAGGAGGCGGGGCTAGCGAGACCGAGAGTGAAGCTGGCGAAATGTGGAACGCTCACTTAGAAGAACTTGGTGATAAATTGAACCATGAAGCGGACCGAACTGGATTTCTCAGAATGGTTAACCGTAATCACCTCTTCAATTCATCTAATTATTCTCTTTCTTCATTGTTTTCATTGGGGAGCGTTAGTGGCTCAATAGCTTCGGGCACAGCGTCGCGGCCAGGCTCAACGAGATCACGACGCGTCACTTGGCAGGGACCTTCCTGCCTGAGGTCGCTGTATGAGCTGCTCATTGCGCCAATGGAAGAATACCTTCCAAATCCCAACGTGTCTCGCGAGCTCATGCTCGTACTCGAGGGGGATTTGTATCTGGTTCCTTTCCCAGTTTTGAAAGGCGCTCAAAATAATGATTACTTGTGTGAGAGATATTCCCTGCTAGTCGTGCCATCCATCAGTACACTCAAAGTGTCCCAGCGAGCCAAAAATAGCAAGCCGAGTGGAGAACAGACGAGCGCTTTAGTTATTGGTAATCCTAAGCTGCCAAGCACTGTCACCGAGCAGTGGGGTTGGGGAGATATTCCTTATGCTGAGCAAGAAGCAACAATTGTTTCAGAAATGTTACAAACCAAGGCCCTCACAGGTGTGTGTGCTAGCAAAGATAGTATTCTTCGTCTTATTTCTCAAATGGAATGTATTCATCTAGCCACACATGTATCTTGGAAACTTTCTGCAATTATTCTATCTCCAGGAGAGTTTGTAGAATCGAGAGCGTCCAAACGACTGTCTCATTCGTCTCAGCCAGAAGCAATTCATGAACACATTGAAGATGAGGGATCTGAGATTGCATCTACGATCGATCTTCCGGCCTTGTCCGAGTTTCTACTCACCGCAGCAGACATCCTCAACCTGAAACTGAGAGCTAAGCTAGTGGTGGTATCCTCTTGTCATACAAGAGACCACCACGGCAGGGCCAACAGTGACGGGGTGGTAGGCCTCACAAGAGCCCTCCTGGCTGCGGGGGCGCAGTGCGTCCTAGTCTCCTTGTGGCCTGTGCCCGACACTGCTGTCAAAATACTCTTCAGAACATTCTACTCATCTTTACTCCAGGTTCGATTGCCAGTTTTGTTTTAATTTGAACTTTGGGGTTCAGCGTGTGTCAGCACGCGCCAGATGAAATTATTTTAGTGAGAACACTGTCTCTGAGTTTCTTTAAAAAATATTTCCAATAAAATCTCGCAATCGTTTAACGTAAATCGTGTGTCATATGTTGTGATGAATCTTATTGTGTTGTGATAGAGTCCTACATCAAGAGTTCAATTAATGTTTGATTCCTTTCGTGAATATGTAATGAGAAACTTTTCAATTTTTCAACAATATTCATGCATGCGACCAGTCGACGAAAAGTCGACGTTAGCATTGTAGCTAATGATCGTCCAATTGCATGCACTAGGGAGCTCGGGTGAGTCGAGCTCTGTCGGAGGCCCAGCAGACCGTGCAGACCACGAAGCACTTCGCTCACCCCGCCAACTGGGCAGGCTTCCTGCTCGTCGGTGCTGACGTCAAGCTCTCCAATAAGGTTCGTCCCACTAATCCTTTTGCGTCCTAAAGAATCTCCTTCTCAAGTGATCCACCTGGTATGACATTTGAGGAATAGAGTGATAATAGCAGGTGTTTACACAGCGAACCGATGCTCAAATCCTACTTAGAGACACTGAAATGAAATGGTTGAAAATCGCTTTCCCATTAAGCTTCATTGTTTGAAAACAGAACTTGGCATGAACTTCCTCGTCGTAGAGAGAAAACAATGAATGCTTGAAAATGCAAAAAGTTTTTATCCGTTATTATACGTTTTTATAATGTACATACATCTTACTGTACATTGTACAGGTGGCGCTGATGGGCCAGGCACTCAGCGAGCTTTTGAGGACTCCTGACAAATGCAGAGACGCTCTGCGAGTCACTCTTCATCTCGTGAGTGTGGTCGAAACATTCAGATCCCTACAATATTCTTCGAAGACTCGCTGTAGCAATGTGATTTGCGAAAATCCTTTGTGAACAATAGAAACTGAACTAGCTTCATACATGTGTACATTCTTCTTCATGCTTGAACCTTATGACCCTATAAGTGAGGCGAAGCGTTTTGCAAATCGTTCGCACAAATGTTACCATTTGTTCGGACCAGAATCCGATCGATAATTTCGCTGGGGTTGCAGGTTGAGAAGTCTCTGCAGCGCATACACCGCGGCCACCGCAACGCCATGTACACGACGCAGCGGTCCATTGAGAACAAGGTGGGGGCGGTGGGCGGCTGGAAAGACCTGCTCATGAGCGTCGGCTTCAGATTCGAGCCTGCAGCAAACGGCATCCCCAGCAGCGTTTTCTTCCCCCAGAGTGACCCTGGCGAGCGCCTCACCCAGTGCTCTGCCAGCCTGCAGGCCCTACTTGGTGAGACGCCTTCTGCTCTGGCTAGAGTCCATGGACTCGAAGCCGTGTTTTTGGTTCAGCGTCAAATGCAGTTATATTCTAATGCTATGATATGCTTTAAAATATAAAATAATAATTTTAAAATAAAACAAATTTCCTTGGGATACACTAGTTTTCAGAGCATCAGCCTAAATTATCTGCTTTTGTTCTTCGAAGAGTAAATACCAATACAGGTGGAAGCTTGTCGATAATTCCCACTAATATTTGAATTACTTTTGCAGATGTTTTCTAGAACAAACTAAACCGTTTCCAAATTATGAACTTTAGCTTTCCAAAGGGAAATGTGTCTCCGATAAAAGGAACTTATGCTCATGATGAGCTTAACGCGCGTCACCATGAAAAATATTCGTTTAAAGATATTGCAGTACTAAAACTTTTTTCCAAGATAAGAGTTACCATTACTTATAAACGAAGTTACCATTACTTATAACAGAAATTCAACTCTAAAATTTATTTTCACTTAGTGCTCAGTGTTTTATGGTATATTCCAATCGTTCTGCGCACGAGAGCCTCTTTTAATCTAGGAGTTTGCCTACTTTTTGGACTCGTATCATTCGTGCCTATTCTCAGGAGTGCAGTGACCGTACTGGTATCTGCAAAAGATTTATCTGTGTTTTGTTATTTTGTTCACTGTAGAACCGCAATGATTTCGACATTGCAAATAAACTGTTGCTTAATTCAAGCCCTATACTACTTTGGGAGCCGTGTTGATGTTGGCAAATTCAAATGCTGTCCTGCATTTTGGCTCCCAACGCATTTATATTGAAATTTACACTCTGATACAATCATCTAACGATTCTTCCCCGAAAAGCGGCTAACTCCACACAGTTGCATCTTAGGCTTAAGTATACATTAACATTTCCACTGTGACACACGAGACGTATAACTGACACCCGTTCCAGGCCTGTCGTCGACGTCCCTGCTGGCTGTGTCGAGGCTTCTGGTGTCGCCCGACTGTGCCGAGGACGTCGTGTCTGTGATGCGCGCCGTCATCGCCCAGTTCACGGCCAAGGAGCTCGAGACAGAACCCATCGAGGTCTCGGTGCCAGTCAAACTTTGGAGAGTTAACGGGTGCCACGAACTTCTAGCATCTCTTGGTAAGTACATTGCTGATACATTCAGTGTACTTGCTGTATATGATAGAGGTAACAAATAAAAATATAGTTCAGGTTACAAGATTTTGTGAGATCCCAAATGGGATCGCCGCTGGGACCTACTTTCGCTGATTTTTATATGTCCTCCCTAGAATCAAACTTGTTAACCCAAGGTAAGCAATCTATTCATGCATTTTATGTTCGGTACGTAGACGATGTATTAGCCATTTTTAACTCTAATAATCATATTCATAATTTTATTCTAGGACTCAACTCGAATTTCTTTTTGAAATTTTACAAAGAAAGGATTCAAAATACCGCTTTCCATTTTCTGGGCGTTCAATTAATAATTGATAATGGTAGAATCAAATCATACGTCTACGTCATGCTACAAATGATGGTCGCTATCCAGACTTCGACTCCCATGCGCTTCTCAGTTTCAAGAAATCTGTAGTAAACACTTGTTCGTAGAGCATTAAAGCTATCAAATTTTAGGATTGCATTTGATACCTATGATTAAAACAAGTATTACGAACTATCCCCAAACGCTAGTAGAGAATAGTATCTCGAAATTACTCAGCCAGATCCTTGGTGCAAATGATAACGTGACCGATGATAGTTCGGTGAAATTTTATGTAGAGTTAGTATGGGAACGTATTCTTCTGATCAGAAGAAACTCACCAATATTGTCAAGCGTCATATTAAACCAATAAACAGCAGCACATCTGTACAACTAATTGCATACCATAAGCGTTACAAACTTGGCTCTTGTTTTGCAACCCGACCCGTCATGGCCACTGAAGATAGGGCAGGAAATGTGTACCGATTTCATCGAACTGAAAATGGCCGTCAAGCCTCTCACATCGGCTGAGCAGCGAACGCCCTTATAAAGTGGTGTAAACAACACAGATACGGTGTAAACAACACACATGCCAGCACCATATGAATGCCCCTCTGGCAATTACTTTCATCATTAATTTCTCTATCATTTTCAGCCATCACAACATAATAGACCCCAAAATATCTGAAGCATTGAGCGAGACAACCCTCACATTAACGTAAAATATGTTACAGGTTTCAATATTCTAAAACTTCACTGAGCTAAACATTCTGAACCGTCACCCATACGAGAGCCGCGCAAGCAGATAGTCTCTATTTTGATTGGTATCTATGATATATCGTTAAACTGTGCAACACTAATAACTTT
This sequence comes from Orchestia grillus, assembly GCA_014899125.1. NCBI lineage: Eukaryota > Metazoa > Arthropoda > Malacostraca > Amphipoda > Talitridae > Orchestia > Orchestia grillus. The sequence goes on from VOMN01017166.1 coordinate 13,552, forward strand.
CATTTATGATGTACTTGTAATGTTTTAAAGACTTGATAATTGTCAATGTTTGACCGAGACGTTGTCAAGAATTTTAATACGGAGATATTCGCTATTTCAAAGTTTTACTCTCGGATAATTTTGAAAAAGTTGACCAATGACTGTCTTAATATCTTTAGGAAGGTGGGAAAATTTTGTGAACTGAACTGTAAAATCAATGTTGATATACAATTTTTAAATTAAAAATATAGCAGGTCGTGGAAGTTTAAGTGTAGAGCTTACATACGTTACAATTCCATGCAATTGGATCAGCAACAAAAGAGATCCAATCGTTTCAGTAGGGTAACTTTTGCTACTAGGGCTAGGATTCTATTATGTGATTGTCAGACTTTGTATTTTTTTGTACGTTCGTTATTGCAAGTGTTTTAGTTCATTAAATATGTTGCATTTTGCTTCCAGGTTTGGATCTTGTAGACGTTGGTCGAGAAGAAGTTACTCTTCGAACGAGCAAGCTGTCGAACAAGCGAAATATTCAATTCGCTCACCAAGTCATGATTGCTTTATTTGGTGAGTATTTTAGTATTATATACACTGACGCTCTTGTGCCCATGTTTTTGTGTATACCCTGCAATAAGAAGGTGTCATTGAGTTTGAAACAGCTCACCTTACCAGCAAATATTTAGCTATAATTTTAAAACTTATCCAATTATTTTCCAGATACTCAAGATGCTCCAAAAAGCCTCTCCATGGAAGTGAATAGTAGTTTTGAGTCAATTTCCTCCTCGGAAGATGAAGATGAAGGTGAGTCATCGAATGTTGCTCCTCCCCCCACCGCCCCCCTGTACCCACCTCGGTCGGCTCCGCTCCTGCTCGGACGAGGAGCCTTTTCATCGTACGTCCGCAACCGAGGAGAACCTGACGGCGCTCGAGCTTCCACCACCGAGCAGAAGGGCCGTGAAAGCGACGCGGCATTCACACCTTCACCTGTAGACCCCGCTACTCGGTATGCTAGAGCCTTCAAGTCTTCTCATGGTGGGCCAGCGAGCGATCAAAGTTCACCTCAACCCTCCCCTAGAATATCCCTCACGCTAGCACATCAAAATAAGATTCGGTCGTTGTATACTTCAACTTCTCCCGCCAGCGATGGAGGAGCGAAGAGGCCTGACAGCTCTAGTAGCACAAGCAGCATGACTGACTGGGAAAGTGGCCAGTCAACTGTTCGTCGTCAGCCCATGCCTAAACCGGCTCCACCTGTCAAACCTCCTTCCATAAGTGCAAGTATTAGAGTTAGCGATGTCAGCGCAGGCTTCAGTCGACCCTCTAGAGTCGCTGTCAACAAGAGTAATTCTCAAGCTTCTTCTGGATTTGAATCCCAGAGCTCTGACTCCGATTTTGGTCCCAAGAGAGCGGGTACTGTGAGAAGTGTATATACAACTGTTGGTAGCTCAGCCACCCTGAAAATATCGAAGGGTGCTAATATGAACACTTTGGATCGCTTAAGTGTTCGAACTGAGTTGGGTAAAAAACCATCGCAGAGTTGTCGAAGAAGAGACGCCAGTGCAGATAGAGAATTAAATATGGATGAAAGTGACTGCCCGCCATCGACGTCCTCAAAAAACCCAGTGATAGTGCCAGAGCAACCAGAACCACGACCTCCCCCTCCTCGTAAAGCTCCAGAAATTCAGTTAGACTCCAGTATAGGAAAACTTTTGCGACCCAGAACTAATAGAGCAGCTACTATTCATGAGAATGATCCTATGTATAATTACCGATCGAATGAGGACATGTCGATAAAAATTGGACATATGGGTCACAAGAGTATTCAAGATCATATCATAGCTACTCAAATGTCTCGACTAAACAGGGAAATGCCAATAAGTGACGTATATCACGAAAGAAATTTAGGGCTTGGCTTAGCTCCTCCTCTCTCAAAATTACTGATGTCTGTTACGCAGCCAATAGCCTCATCTGATAACGGAGATACTGAAAGCAAATCACCTTCAGAAGACAGTTTTGGTAATTTTGACAAGCTCTCGTTGGCAGAAGATAACCAACTAGCTCTGCCACCGAAGCCTGATTTTAAGCCAAAACCTCCTCCGATACCCCCGAAAAGATTTGGCCCTAAGCCATGGGTATCAGCTCATCCTCACGTCAATAACATGACGTTGGGCCTGGATGGGAATTCGAACCATCCCCATGCTTTAAGCGAGATGTCTCGGCGAGACGATGGAGACGGACGCTCCATGACGGATTCTCACTACTCTGGATATTCTCCTTCGAGAAGTGGAATAGGAAAACCTCCTGATCCCCCAGGTCAGACGCGAGGATTTTTTGAGCTCACTAATGGCAAAGCAGAACGAGAAGGCGTAAGATCAGAGGATAAATTGGGCCCAACCGTAGCTGAACTGCACACTTACGCTGCGTTTAATCCAGCTTATGAGCACGACGAAACCATCACCGTTGGCTCCATAGGAGCTCGGGTAGGATGCACTCAAATCGCCGAGTACATGGAACAAGTCCTTGGAGAAGGCTCCGATTCAGAGGCTGCAGATTCAAATGACATAAAGACGAAAACATGCAAGCGTGCGCCAAAGCACAACAGCACACACTGGCAGAAAGGGATCCCTCATAAGCAAATTAATTCGCACCATAACCAACCATCATCATCTTGTTAGCCCATGGGGGGATATACTGTCATTTCCCCAAATTACTCAATTGAAATGCCATAGACTTGATTCGCCAATATTTTATAAGATGATCGAATTAAGAATAATACCTCTTTGTGACAAGAAAGCTCGTATTTTGAATTCAGAAGCGAACTGAGCACGATATTTTGCTGGTATGTTAGTTATAGAGAAAACTTTTTAATATCTATGTAATTATATTGATCCCAATTTGTGGGGAAATAGCTCAAGTATTTCATCACTGTATTTCAACCAACAGTGTTTGCGTTGAAACTTCCTTCTCTTGTTAATAATATTTTACAATTATTACAAGATGACATGTATGATAAACCTTTGTACCGTAACATGTATCATTTTATCTTGTATATTGTGTTTCATTACATTGATCATCTAAAATAATGAAGGACAGGAAATCTAGTATGTGTTTCTTTACCTTTATCAAAACTGATGAATGACCTTCCATCATTGCTCGAAAGAAACATTGGACTGAGTTTCAAATTTTAAAACACTTCATATTTTGAAGAGGAAAAATATCAGCGTTTGGTGAACCTGTTCCGGTGCTGCAGGAGACGCTGTCCGGTGCGTTAGACGCGCGTATCGTACAATCCGCTTCGTGAGGCTAAAACTTCCCAGTGTGTGTCATTGATTAAAATTTCCCTTGTATAAAAACTTGTCATCTTGAGGCTAGCTGCTGAGGCTCAGTAAACGCACCTAGAAAAAGTATGAATAAATTTCATCCAATTCTCATCAAAATACTTAGGTTCTTGCAGTCACAGGGAAATTTTTCCAGTGTTACATGTATATTTGTTTCGAGTGTAAATTACGACTAGAGATGACACGTCACTATTCAATAACCTCGCCCTCCAGATGTATGTACATAATGGCCTCCAGATTACAATATGTAATAGCTGGAAACATTAGTAAGTTTTGTCGGTGAAACACACTTATTATACCCTCTTACAATTTCTGAAATTTTGGACAGTTTTTGGTATATGCGATTAGGATGAACGAGATCTTTGATGCAGAAATAGCTGTGTCCTTATTCGCGGTTCATTGAATAAACAGAAACTTAATTTTTATGCTCGAGTGAGTAGCAGCCACTATAACGTCATCTTTGTGTGACCGAGAGGACCCTGGTTCAAATCTCGGCTCAGTCGAAGGCATTTTCACGTAAGCAGGGAGTACCTCCCTTGGAAAAGGAAGTTTAAACCACACATTCCTCACATCCCTCACCACGCCAGTAGTTGTAAGGCATTGAAAACCCAACGGTAAAGCGTGTTGGCATTAATAAAGGTTCTTTGAATTTAAGAATTTATGGTGTAGATTGCTCCGCAAATGTTAGCCCATCTCTGTCGAGCGTATTTCCTATTTGACTAGCATATTTCTATCACGGACGTATTTTTTCCCTTGAAGGCACATCTATGGTACAAATAGAATTTGTAAAGCAAATAGAAAAGGATAGAAGTATTTCCTGTTGATATGTTACATTTTTGTTAAAAAAGACTCATAGCACATGGAAAACTTAATATTTAGAGCGTACCAAGTTCGTTACTAAGGGAAGTAAAGGGCTTAAACTTTCTAGGCCGAGTTGTGTGACGCTTGTCAAATGTGATCGGCTGGGAGTGGGCACAGGTGACGCTTGTCAAATGTGATCGGGTGGGAGTGGGCACAGGTGACGCTTGTCAAATGTGATCGGCTAGGAGTGGGCACAGGTGACGCTTGTCAAATGTTATCGGCTGGGAGTGGGCACAAAAATACGTGCGTTTAGGGGACACAGCGGAATGACCGAGAATGTGAGGTTTATATTCGTGCCTGGCGCATTTGCATGAATCGTTGCTAACGAATGTAAATTTTCCAATGCCCTGGGACCGCTAATTAATTAATTTATTCATACCTGTTTGAGAAAAACCCTCGTGCAAAAGAATTGAAGGGTGAAATAGAGAAGTAAAATTAACCGATCAGCTGAAATTAAAATTAGACTTGCTGATCTGAAACTGAATTGAATCGTTTGTGAACGAAGAAAGAAAGCAAATTAAATGAATTGGCTCAGCTCACTAATAACAATAACTCAACGGGCATGAAATATCTGAGAAGAAAGTATGGGGAAAGTAGGCGCTAATTTTAAAAGTTAATGCCAAACGTCAGCTACCCAGGAAAAGTTTTTTGTGCATCAAGAGAATCGCAAGTAATGTTGATCTACATTGTCGACTGAACAACTAAAATAATATGACAAAAATAAACTTTGTCAGGAATTCTAACTCACGTACGAAACAAACAGCATCTTGTAAGAACCCGCTAGTATTTAATCCGGACTTCGTTTGAAAGAGCAGTCTCTGTTTTCACGAGATGTGGTCACAATCGTAATCATGTTGACCAAAACAGCGTGACAGCAAGATATGCTCCGGCAAATTGTTTCCTCTGTGTGATCAGCAATCTAGCAGAGTCCGTTCTGACGCAAATGAAACCGCTGGTAGAATAAATTTACTAAATATTTATTGACTCAGCCCTTTGTAGACGCGTACAATGAAGCTAACGGTTCTGTACACTCAGGATATTGATCTCTTAAGTACTCTCCTCTAGAGAAGGCCACGCGTTTACAATGCAAAGCTTCTTTTTCATCCTCACACACAGTGATTCTTTATATCCGAGGCAAACAACATCATAACGTTTGCGTTACACTCATTCCAATTCTGTAATCACTTGCTGAGCATTACGCATATTTACTCAAGATGCATTTTTTCCTCAGAACTAATGTTTTCATTTAATTTCATTCGTCAAATAGAAGGTATGAGCTCAACACTTTTCTTTGTCAATAAACAAACCGTCGAAGTTTACTCTAATGAAGGTTGCTTAAATGTTCAGGGTCGTACCTCTCTCTTTAAAGCAAAAATTATTTCCTTCGCAAACGAATGAATCCGAAAGCTATTACTGATATGATCTCACGGTAAAACGGATGAGTGCGCTCACGAAATCAACTAACGGAGCACAAGAATTTTTGCAAGTTTTTGAGTCTAATTGTGTGGTTTGAGAACAACTTCGCTAATCACAAACAACTGGGAACTTATGTTGGTTCCATAGATCATGAATGTGTGAATGCTTGCCGTTACTCCTCTACAAAATAATTTCGACTCAGTGTTCATGCAACGTAATAAAATAATAAGATGAACTGAACCTGGGCTATCAATAATTGCGATCTTTCATAACCCTCGTGTGAGGCTTAGCACAGAATTTCCACCAGAAGTCAATCAGTACGACGTTGCTGGTAAATTTAACTGACTATTATAAGAAATTAGGGCAAGCTAGTAGAGACGTTTTGCCCAAATCGTGCTAGCTTAGAATGAAGGGCTCATTGCACTTAGATACGATTAGATAAAACTCACATTGTTAAATGCGCTTCATAATTATTGTCATGCACCGAGTACAATGATGAAAGTATAACAGTAACGTTAATGGTCGAATGAGGTCTTGGTTTCATAAGTACAGGCAATACTCGTGTCCCGACCCAAATACACACGAGTTTACAACTGACTGCTGGCGATTAATTGGTGTAAATTTACATCGATAATTCAAATTTTATTTGAAATAATTTTTAGCGGTTGAATAGTTAGTTTTCCTCTTTCGTTTACTAGCGAACATAATTGTACTAGTTACAAAGCCTTTCAAGACCTTAAAAAGTAGCGGTTATTAGAAAAGGGTAACATTTTTATTATGCTATAGTCCTGTAATGAATAGTATGTTCGTTACAAGGGTAGTCAAAGTATTGAGGAGAATATTTATTTTTATTTTTACATTTTAAACCAGAATTTTACCTATGAATTTCGTTTTGACTGTCTTAATTATTTATATTTCATTAGACCTATTGCTATTTTTCTTGTTACAGTTAGTGCCATTAATACTTTCCTTTTCACAAGATTACATTCAATCACGGCTATATTGACAGCAAGGTTCGGCAAACGTTTAGTTCGAGTGTACCCATACAAGGTAAAATTTCAATATCACCATTGAAATTGCCCTCCTTAGACAACAAAATAGGGAGTGTTAACAACGAAACAGAGCTGAGGGAGACGAAAAGAGGAATAAAAACAAACACACTCGTGTATCATCCCACCATCGACTGTCATGTAAGGAAACAAGAAGCTGCTGTTGATTGGCTGATGCGCGGCGCCTAAGCACAGGGCAAATTTTGGATACGAGAGAGGGTAGCTCAAAGGCAAGCAGCGGTTGAAAGAAAAAAGAAAGAAAGAAAAAACGCTCATTTCGAAATCAGTCGCATGCAAAGCACGTAACATTCGAGTTTTCAGTCAGTAAAATTACAGGCTTAAAATTTAAATGTGCAAGTCTCTTGAAGCTTCTGATTCTGATCAGTAAGACTACAACCTTAAAATTACGGGTGGAAGTGGTGTCGAAACTTCGAATTGTGATTCACAATTCTATGCTGACTACGAAAAGGGAAATATTAACCCAAAAACATTGTGACATATTTGTACATGCATCTTAAAACTGAAATTACAGCGCGAAATAGCCTATTGCAACCTAGATTCTTTTATCCATTAGAGAGACTGCAAAATGATAACAAAAAAGTCATGATTTATGCCAAACATTGTGATCACTTGTACAGCTTAAAACTGATCCTTATTAAAAGAGAGGATGGAGGAGAGTTAAGTCGCAAATGAAGACGCATATAAATGTAAGACATCAGTTCTTCACTAAGATTGAAACTGTGAGATATCAATGTTTTAAAATATTTTAAAATGAGTGTGTATTGTATCAGCTCTTTAAAGGTTCCTTACCCACTAGCTCTTGCACGACGTTATATGAACAAGAAAACTGAACGCGTATTCTGAGACACCGGTCTGGGCCGGTGTGTACAAGTGCTGCTCCTGATTACAGCGCAAACATGGTTGGGGGAATGACGCTATAGTAAATTTCGCGGCTTAAATTGCAAACATGTACGTACAAATATCAACACATACATACATTGATCTGCATAAGTGTGTGTTATTGCTGCAACTCAAAATGACGAGACACTTTTTCCTGAAATTGTTTGGTGACCGGAGCATTTTTAGGTACAGAAAGAGATTATTCCATAGTGAGGCTCCTGCCATTGACAGAGCTTTTTGCCCTATGTCAGATGAATGCTAGCTTCGGAAGTAAGGCAACATGTCAGGTTCTCAACTTTTCAACTTAGGCTTTTCAACTCGAGCCTCTCATGTTTCAGAGCTTAGAACGCCTTGACGTCAGCCGAGGAGCGAGGGTTAAGTTTTTAGAGGCACGCTGATGGGAAATTTTCAGAGTCCCTCTGCTGAAATAACGTTAACAACAATAAAATAAATTAAGCTTCGGCAACTAAAATTTAAAGCATAGTTATGAGTTTTAAAATGTGTTCCAAAACTGATGTTAGAAAAAAAACACGGCTTGTATAGGCTTGCATAGTATCAAAGTCGATGAAAGTGAATAGTGTTAAAGCCTTTGTGGTGTCACTGTCCGTCCATTGTGAGTATTGTCTTAAGAGAGCTATAAAATTATCTCATGGCTCTCAAAGAAATCAATACACCTGCGCTGGGTGCCGCTGCTGCTCCTGGTAGTACATGACGGAGAGCCCCTCGGCCTACATATTCACAGCTCGCTTCCTCCGGCCGTAGACGGTGCTGATGTTCTCGCGTTCTTGCGTGACGCTCGACAGAGGCATCTCGTGCTGTCGTCTCTGCAGGTACGTCCGCTTTGTTAGGCAGCTACAAGAAGCACTACACTCAGGCAACATGTACTTCTATTTTTCTATGAAAATACTTATAGTGATGGAAAATTACTATAACTATTTATGGTAGTGGAAGAAGTGAAAGTTTTTCTGCTACTATTAATATAGTAGTTCTAGTATTACTAGCATATCTACTGGCACTGCTAGTATAGCTACTAGCGTTATAGTAGTCATACTAGTAGTAGCGTTACTAATGGTAGTGGGGAACTATCATAACTGTGACTACTATGGTTACAATAGGTATAGCTTATGCACACAATGTGCAGGTCGCTTATAAAATTTTTGACAATCGCGTCAAGTGAGATTCAAATGGAATATTTTTTAGAACAGGCTGGAAGGAAGCAAATAAGGTTCATCATTCGCTTTACACTCGCAGATCTTCCAGAACTAGACGGTTCTGTAGAGGTAGCCAAGTGGTAAAAGTGTTCAGTATTCCTGCGATCAGTGTTGGCACGAGCGACAGTATTTATGGATCGTGCAGTGTTTTAATTTCAAGTGCTTGTAGAAGTAGAAATTCCTCACAACTGATACAATTTTAAACAAACCATAAGAAGGTACGATAGAAGTTTTGACACTCAATCACGTCCCGTTTCTGGTTCTAACAAAAAAACTTAAAATTTTCGAGATGTACTGAGTATGGTATTCTAGATTTCAGTAGTACGCAAGTGTTCTTTATTAACCCATTAACGCATAAAGTTTAATCCTCAGAATTATTACATATTCTCGTCAAAGCTAGTCGTTAGCACTTCATTTGCATCATGTATAAAATTTGTAGGAAAAATATTGTCCAGTTACTGAAATAAATGCAATTCAGTGATGGGAACGGCAAGAAGTCGCGAGGAACCGAAAATCTAAATTTAAAAAATTGTTTCATATCACTTTCACTTTTCGTGCATACTTGATTTCATTGGAAAAAGAGGCACTGCATAAGTAATAGAATATCCAAAGTTATTTGTTTGTGTTACTCTCGTTCTTCTTTAGTATTAGCTTCATTTTCCGTGCATCAAAATTGAGTATGGTCAGATGCAAGCAACTAATTCATCCAATTCCTGGGAATAATCCTTAATAAAAACCTGACTTTTAAAGATAATATATTACATTATGAAGCTAAAGCATGGAAATCCATTAGGATTCCCTACAAAGTTAAAAGCATCTTATCTGCAAAAGCCTTAAAAATAATGTACAGAACATTAATTCAGACATACATTCAATATGGCATCGAAGCATGGCATGGGTCTAATAAAACAAACGTGCTTCTTACTTTACAAAAAAGGGACCACAGGGAGACAAGAAACTTTGAATATAATAATCATACAAATGACTCATATATTTACTTGAAAATACTTAAGCTCCCTGATCTTCACCTATACTCTCTTTGTACTTTCATGTATAAAACTTTGACTAATGAAGGTGGTAAACGCTTGAAACAATTAGTATCTGCTCAAACTGGCCATCAGGAATATTTGACTAGAAACCGAAGTAAATACATACTTCCTTACTACTCCAAAACCAAATCCCGATTTAGTTTTCACTACAATGGTATAAAAGTATGGAACTCATTGCTTTCTACCGGTCGTGAGAAATGCGCACACCAAGCGTTCAAAGCAAATTTGAACCTTATTCCTTATAAAGATATTGGGGGCGATAATTATTTAAGGTATAACATCATATCCAGACAGGCCATTAGGACACCACTCATACTGTATGTGAGTAAATTATTAGTTAAAGTTTATTTTGAATATACAGCTTTTCATTGAATAGTAAGTGAAATTTGATTAAAAATTAACTATATCGCATCAATTCAATATGTCCTACTTGTTCGGTTTCATATACGTTAAGGATAGTGCATTAGATTAAAGAGATATATATATTCACGCTTATACGCCCTAGAATATATTTTCTAGAGGATGCGCTAGAAATCATGGAATTTAGTCGGCCACAAGTAGTTATAGTTACTAATGTCCATTGTAATTGTTCAAGAAATCCACGTCTGTAATTTTAATTCATGTAACTCTTGTGGTAATAAACTGTTTAAATTGTTGGTTCAAATTGTTTAAAATTCCATCGAATGTCGAGAAAATTGGACGCCATCCGTCAATGGGTTAAGGGAAAGCAAGCGTACATTAGCATTGAATCCGTTTTCCCAAGGCGCTCATTAAGGCCAAAATTCTCTGTTTGTGTAGAATTTACAAGTTGAATTATAGTTCGAAGGATTGGAGCCTGATGAGTTTCTATTTCCTTTGGCACGTATTATGGCGATAATCGATGCGAATAACTGAAAATTCTGTACTTAAATTTAACCATGGAAATGTTACTCAGATTTCATGATAGCGTCAAAACTATCATCGAATTCAGATTCAGCAATCAATGAAAATAAAATTCTCCTATTTCCCTAAGAAACCTGTTTTGACATGCACTTAAAAATCGATCACATGGCACGTGGCCGCTGATCCAATGAAATTATTCTAAAGACTAGTTTTATTTCTTCAACCTGTTTTCAAGGCTGGTTCGCAAATACGACGTAACTGTTTTGGAATTGAAACCATGCAAACTTCTGAAAAGCAACTGCATTTTAACCCAAAACTCTCCTGCTGTGTCCACTCCAGCGGCGGCGATGGGCTGCAGAGGCCAAGTGACGACCGGGCTTGCGGTCTGGCTGACGATCCTGCTGCTCGGTGGGTTTGCCTGCTGTTATGCGTCACGGGAAAAATCATGTTATCGAATACATTAGTTTTAAAAAATTAAAGCCTCTTAAAATTTTGAAACCTGCGCTGTATAATGTATTCAGTCAGATGGTGAATGTTACAGAAAAAAATTGGAGACAGTAAAATGTAGAATATAAAGCATTGTAAAATTTTCTGACGAGGAATATTTAAGCTGGATTGAAGTAACTAGATTTTCTTAATTTGGTGGCACCCAGCAGACACTTCGTGTCGGACACTTCGAGGGCTGAATTATCTTATAAAAGTTTGTTGTTTTGTAAAGTTGAGCTTTAAGGTGCAAAATTCTCAAACAATTTAATGTTGGTATAAAGTTCTTCACTGTATAAAAGTGCAGTGCTGCTCACCTCTCTTCTTCTTCTTTATCTCATCTAATTATTTCAGGTGTTCTTTTTCACGTCAGGATTCAATTTTATTCCAGTTTTGATGCATGATTAGGATTTTTTCAAATTTTTCAACTATAAAGTTGATCAATTTCATTTTTAATTTAAACTAAAAATTATAGTTTTTTCCAACTTATACGGAAACTGCTTCCTTTGAACCAGGTGGCCTAGCTGAGGCAGAGACCGAAATCTACAACGGTGTTGAGCTGCCCACACAGAACAGCTTTGGCTGCACAAATCTCACCACGAAGAGCAAAGTTTTTCACGGCTACAAATATCTCGGCGTTTGTTTCTTCCTGTCGTTTGCAGACGACCATGCGAATGATGAAGAAGTGTCAGTTTTGCAGCTTTCGTTACCTAACAAAACCATGCATATCGGTACGTCGGGATTGGGGCCGGGAAATCCATCTGAAACGTAGTAAGTTTCCGACTACTCGCAACGAAAAAGAATTCTTGGCCTCGTGCCACCATATGAATTTTCATGCCGAGCATAACGCATAGCATATGACTCGGTTATACATCAGAGCAAACAAGTTGATTGGTTTGGAGGTGAGTTGTCGAGTAGAAATGACGGGATGTGTATTGATTGGTTTGGAGGTGAGTTGTCAAGTAGAAATGACGGGATGTGTATTGATGGGTTTGGAGGTGAGTTGTCGAGTAGAAATGACGGGATGTGTATTGATGGGCTTGGTGGTGAGTTGTCGAGCAGAAATGTGTGATGTGTATTGGTGGGTTTGGAGGTGAGTTGTCGAGTAGAAATGCGTGATGTGTAGATATTGAATGCGCAGGTTGAGTATCCAAGAACAGGATTTTAAGATGATTGTTCTGACCCTTTTATTTGGTACGGAGATTGGAGTATGAGGAGCAACAGATAGAAGAAGGGACGGGCGTTAAAAAAGAAACACTAAGAACTACGGTAGAAGTGGCCCAGTTATTTCACTCGCAAAGAAATGAGTGCATGTGAAAAATACGTATCGTGAAATATATTTTCAATTAGTTTTTAGGCAGAATGATACGCAAAATGTTGAATAAAAAGGGTTGTTGGGCTTTAGGATAGATAGGATAGATTTTCACCACATTTAATGAGAGGTTACTTCAGTAAAAATAATACAGAATCAAATAGTAGGATTATGTACAGTACGGATCAATCAATGTTACTGAGGTAAGCACTCAAAAGTGTAGAAGAATTTATGTTTTGGAGCTCTAACTTCGGTCGGCCAGAGGAACTTTTTCGATAAATTTTGAAGTAATTTTTGAAACTTTCGAGTTCAGGAATTTTGATCCCCAACTGGTTATTCCGGCGCACTACCGACAATTTTTTAAATTAAATTGAATCAGATAGAATTTTAATAAAATTCAATGAGAAATAGAGTGAAAAATACTTTAAATTTTTTCAACGAAAAGTTTACACGTCCAACAGCAATTTGCACACATTTGTTTATCGAAATCGCGGTTTTCTGAGTTAGACAGCAGTTATGTTAATTTCTATTGTGCAAATTCAAATTGAATACTGTTCCAACTCTGTTATCCTGTACGTTTAAATTCTATCCGGATAATTCTAACTTTCACTAAGAATTTAATCGGGTTTCTCTTACTTCTATACCATTGAGTGGGTAACCGAGTAGTTGTGTATCCCACCGATTTAATAGAGTTTTAAGTAACTCGTATCTCCCTAGAAATAATTTTCCAAACTCCCGTTTTCATTACACCGTTGCAATGTGCTACCCTTCCTAGAGCACCGATTTGGGAAACTAGAGATAGAGTTGCAAAAGCTCGTATCTACGCATTTTTTAGAATTTTCAATCCATGTCATATTGGTTAACAAATGACTCATAAGGTTCTCTTCTATTTCAAAGATGCTCTGTCGACTGGCATGTGACTGTCTGTCATTTTGTTGTGCATATTGCGCATCACACTCTACTTCAGAGTTGCGAAGAATACCGCCAAATATCACCTCTGATCAAATAATACGCATTGACAAATCTAAAATCATAGAGTCATGCTCGAGGAACTTTGACCTGAACATTTTGAAACCCATGTACTTGTATGTACAGACGTACATCTATCCAGGCACTAAAACCATTTCATAGTAAAATGCAAAGTACGTACTGTCTCAGAATAGTTACCCATTAATTTTTGTAAGTCTAAGCACAAATGCTCTTCGTGAACTTTCAAAATAAGCTCCCCGGACGATAAATTTGTCATCTACAGTATTGTTTTCCGAGGGCCTTTCACAGAAGAAAAAGAGGGTTTGTACTCGTAATGTTCTGGAGCTGTTTCAACTTCCCAGAAATGGATCTCTTAGTTGAGGTATCCTTCAAACTGAACCAGCATGGCTACATTGAGGTGCTCAATAACTAAGTTTTGTTATTTACACAATATCTGAATGAATACAATCCTGTTGCTTTACTTATCTTCCTTCTTAACTTGCTTTACTTCTTTACTGAGCTGCCGGGTAATCCGGACGAGAAATGTCATTAAATGGCATGGCAGTCATTCAGAATATGTCAGGTATTCAGATTGGCCGGCTAAGTCCCCAGACATGAACCCAATAGAAAGTTTGTGTTACCACCTAGAAAGAAAAGTTAGACGTTGAGAAGATTGTTCACGCACTGTAGCCACACTACGAGATCAGTTGATAGAAAAGTGGTTTAAATCAACCCGTCCTACGTTAGCACACTTTGGACTCTATGCTGCCCAGATTTGCTGCTACTATTGTGGTTGTAGAGGTCTTGCACTATATTAGTGGGAGGTGACCTTTTTTCCCGTGGAGCTTAGTTTTAGTGATTTATTTTGAACAAAGTGTCACGTTTTTTCCTTTTATCTCGGATATTTGCTTAAAATAAGCTAAGGTTTGAAACGTTCAAATTGAGTATTTTTTAAAGTTCTTTTCTCTATCATTATAAACTTGCTGCTCACGAGAGATAATCCGAAAATTCTTTGAATGATAATTAATTTTCTGGCCTACTGTTGTACTCAGTTTCAATCCTGCTAGCCCACATTTAATCTTTAAAATTGTTTGCACTTTTATAACAACATTAACTATTAAGTTGTCTAACACTCAGTTGAATTTATTACATTTTAAATATGATTAACAGAACCTCTGAATTTTCTGTCGTTTTACGTATGAACATACTGTAGTTCAACCATGTTATACATCAGTGCAAAGTGTAAAAACTTCTCATTTGAGGCACAAATGTATCATCTATGAGAACCGGTCGAGTTTTGCAACATGTAAACCATACGTAAAATTACCATAGAAAACAACGCAAAAGCGATTTTATTGCTTTTTTATTGCTAACACATTCATTACACTGAAATTAATTACTAAAACTATCGATTTCATTCAAAATCTCGTACATGAAACAAAAAAATGAAATATTAAAAAATTATCTATACAAACGTAACAAAATGAAGAAAGCAAATCTTAGGTTTTTCAACCCAACGTTTGATTAATTTTTCTAGAAGTGTAAACGAGATGCTCATCAAATAAATGGCAAGTTTCAAAACAGCCCAGAAGATGTCATGTGCATGGTCTAGCTCCTTCTAATAACTTGCCATTGGTCCGACAGGACTCCATCAACGCCGTGTAGAAGTCATCACTCCTAACCTCCGCATCAAATTCTCTCAGTACGTAGACTGCAGCTCGTGGATGCTGATCTGCGTTTCGGAGACTGACTCTGTAGTTGAGGTAAGCCTTCTACCTTTTCTTAACCCTTGACTGCCCAAATTATTTTCTAGTTGATGAAGATTTTGTCACATATTTTTTCTTGAAGACAGGCTGATGCTCTATTGCGTGTAACGCAAATAAAATCAGTTTATTGGTGGGCTGCATTTTTGTATGACAACCATATAGCATAATTAAAAGTAATTTAATAAGGTGTACCGACTTCACATGTAGGACAGTAAAATGTAAGTCAGCTGTAGATCTTAACCCGTGTTCCATATCACCTTATCTGCAATTGGATTGCTTGTTACTCGTCAGGGACAAGTAGAATCGTAAATGGTACTCCGAATTCTAGAACTTGGCCCATGCCTCAAAAAAATTGCTTACCAACGACAGTTACATGATTTCCTTTTGCTTAAATACGCGGTTAGTTCGGATGATACATTGTCAAATCAGGGAAAATAACTCCGGGGTATTGAGCTAAGTGTCCTAGAGTATCACCTTGGTTCAGGTATGAACGTATTCAGGAGGCTGGCAAACAAAATACCTTGATTGTGACATAGATGTTAAGGCTCTCAGTTATCTCTCCTCCCGCTCTGAAGGTGACAGTACGCGGGTAAAATGAAATTTTGATATCTTTGGCAGAGCTATGCATGTGAACTACGTAGTAAGACGAATTTGAAAAGCGCAAGTTTTTATCTCATATAAACTGAAAATCTTAAATTGAAGGTGTAAATATACTGAGCTTCCTGCTTTTTATTGATGAAGATAGGATTCATGTACTTCGGAACACACTGTTTAAAAAAATTCTTGCATATTGATTCGCATTTATTTCTTGAGCATGATAAGGTTACTCGATCTTAAACTCATAATCGTGAATACCGTTATCATATTCAGCGACATTCATTTTAAAATGAACCAATAAAAAAAACGAGATGAGTTTAAAGTTTGAAAATAATCATCATAGGAAAAGCATTGCACTCGACTAGAGTTCCACTCGCAATATTTTAAAAATTTCTGATATGTAACTGCAATTCATTTTTCCTTTCGCTCATTCAGGTGTCCATCGACGGGATCCCTGACTCGCCTCAAGACACGCGTGAGGAAAATCTAAAAATCAGAAGTGATAACGAATCCTCCCTATGCTTAGGATCGTCGCCCTCTGCCTTATTTCCATCCTTCCGAGGAAAAATTGTCCTGAACCAAATATCGTTTTCTAACGAACCGTTGCAGCTGGACGAATGCAGCTACAGCTATGGTGACTTCGTTGTGAGCAAAACACCATTATTGAACCCACCCGTTGAGTTTGACGTCTCTTGTTGGAGTTTGTCAAATGACGCATCAAATTTCGATGTACCAATCACATCAGTGTGCCAAAAAGATGAGCTTCAAGTACTCATTCAGTTCGTTGGTAATTATTATGAGCACCGTGATTACTGCTCATATATGGGGGGCTCGATGGCTTTCGAAATGACTGACAAAATGTCAGATATAATCCGCGGAAAATGCAGTGAACATAAGGAAAAAGATTCGCTGTGGTTAGCTACGCGTTTGGATGAACCTCCAATCCTGGAAGAAATGTGCAAAGTGAATGTTGCTTCCAGCGACGACGATGACGACGACTATGATGAAACTCATATATATTGTTTAAAATCAGCACATTGTAGTTTTTGTAGGATGCCGATGGGAAAAGTGGTATATCGCTACGGAATGGACGACCAATTCGATCGAGAATTTTCGTTAATATCAGATGATGGAATATTAAAACTACTCGGAGATTCGTCGTTATTAACATTTAAAAATGGTGAATGGATCCTTCAATCGAAGCTACACAGTCGAAAAATGATTCTACCGCAAACCCATTCACCTCTTGGTCGAAACATCTGGGCACTTGAGGAACGAACTACTACGCATCAAAATCGAAATTTTATGCGAAATAAAAGTTTAGCTAATAGCTATGTGGTTTTGAACGAGGAACAAACGTTTTCTCCGTGTTTGCTGGGGGAATTTTGCTGCACCAACGGTCAGTGCATCGGGGACGCCTTGGCTCGCTGTGACGGGTTCGTGCACTGCAGCGACAGGAGTGACGAAGTCAATTGTGAACTCATTGAAAAGTCTGAGGGATACGTGATCACTCAGAGTCCATCAGTCGCTAAAGAGACTGGCGGCATCAGGAACCGAGAGCTGCACTTGTCGTACTGCTTGATGATAAACCACATCGCAAAAATATACAGCGTCAATGGAGAGATAAAGATTGATTTTAGCTTGAGAATCGTTTGGAGAGATGAACGACTGGTTTTTTGGAATTTGCATAGTGCGAAACGCCTAGAAATCGATGATGTGTGGACTCCTAATTTGATATTTAAAGCAGAGACAAAAGATGGTCTCACTCTTTCCGTTTCTGAAGAAAGCAAAGATTTCGCAGCCGTCGCTCACAACAACTCGACCCCAAGCCAGCGCTTCAACAACTCTTACATGGGTAAATAAGTAGCACATGCATGATCTATTAAATGTATCATTCACTCAATTTTGCGGCTTCTGTCCGCTTGGCTGTGCTCGAACTGTGCCCGTTTGGCTGTGCTCGACCTGTGCCCGTTTGGCTGTGCTCGACCTGTGCCCGTTTGGCTGTGCTCGACCTGTGCCGGTTTGGCTGTGCTCGAACTCATTCACTCAATTTTGTTTGGAAGCTTTCATTCTTAGATAACGTCATTTTAAAAAGAACGTTTCACTGGTTCTTGAAAGTAAGCTTATAATTTCTCTCAGGGTATGCGTCGCAGGGCACGGACGTCAACATCACGATGATTCTGAGCGGCAAGCTCACGTGGAACTGCGACTTCCAGCTGCAGTTTTTCCCGTTCGGGAAACATGAATGCGTATTTTACTTGGAGCAAAAACTTCGGAACAAGTATTTGTCACTTCATTTTTCATCCTCATTGAAAATAAACACTGGTGTGAGTGTTAATGGAGGGCTAAAAGGCAAAACGCTGGGTGAGTATTTATTCAAAAATGCCATCGACGAGGTCATCAATTCAAATCAAACTGTAAAGTTCACCTTGCAATTTCAATCAGATTTTGGCTATTACATGCTAAATGCATATTTTCCAAGTCTTCTCATGTTTATACTTGCGTATTCAACATTTTTCTTCCCGCTCCACAACTTCAACGAGCGCGTTATGGTGTCCCTCACTTCCCTGCTCGTGCTCACCACCTTTTTCGACCAACTCAACGACTCTGTGGTGCACACGTCCTACGTGAAGATGCTCGATGCTTGGTTTGCGGTCCTCATTTTTGCGAATTTTGTTGTGGTGATAACCAACGTGGTTGTCAATAACCTCATTCCACAGAGCTCCGAGCCAAAGCTGGTGAGTGTCGCTCCGTACGGACCTCTTATGAAGGAACCTCAAATGAAGGCTAATGAAACTTCGAATTCAGCAAATCGCGTCAACAAGTGGATGACGGTCTCTATGTTTATGGGCATGGCTTGCTTCCTTACAAGTTATGTTCTTATTGCTTATTTTGAGACTATTTAAAACTACTACCACATGTTCTCATTCTTCTCTTCATGACATGGATATCATATTTGGCATTGGCTACTGTGCGTTAACATCGACTTCCCTCAATCGAAAGCATTTAAACATTGATTGCACTATACGTGTGCAAATTGAAGTTGGTTATGTCTCTATGTATACGTGTGGCATAGCTCAGTGTAAGAGACTCAGGATATTTTCCTTGAAGTTGAGGTAACTTATTTGATGCCAGAATCAGTCTTGATGGTCCCCTATAGAATTCTTAAAAAAAAGAACCTTTATTCATTCCAACACGTTTTACCGTTGGGTTTTGAATGTCTTACAACTACTGGTGTGGGGGGGGGGGATGTGAAGAACGTGTGGTTTAAACTTCCTTTTCCATGGGAAGTACTCCGTGAAAAGCCCCATTGAGCCGAGGCTCGAACCCTAGCCCTAGGGCTCGAACCATTCGTTTTTCACTATTTCAATAAAGAATAATGAAACACAATCTTCCTATCGTGAATATTATTGTGATCTTATTCTTGCGTTGATAATATTAAATTTGTAATGTGTTTAAAACAAGTGTAACTCGCGTTGAGGGTGGAACGCGTTGTGTAAGGGAAAAGCGGCAGTCGTCATTTTGAGAATGATAGTCTTTAGATGCTCCTACTGATTTCTAAGGCTCATCTACTTCCGGTTGCAGTCCCAAATATTTCAGACCAATTTTTTCAGCGTTTCGACCATCATGCAGGAGCTATTCCAAGCAGAAGATAAATAGGCATTTCGGATCAAGTTCAGTGTTATGATACATTTGATATAGCACGTCTGCTGAGTACCCATAGTCTAGCAATACTTTTTACGCATTTAGACTTCAATGCCAGACATTTTGAATTCATTTTGTCTTATTTGAACTATTCCATTCAGCTGATGGAGTGATTCTGGAATTTCTGTTGAATGAGCTATTAAATCAGTAGCAAATCCTATTTTCTAAGGATCACTTACATTAGATGTAGCCACCGTGACAGGGCGACTTCTCCACCTCTGCCTATTTAATCTACTGTACTGACAGTGTAATATTTACTCCTAGGTCTCAATTGAAAATTAGTTATGATCGTGTGGGAGTTTATTGGGGTTGATGGAATATTTTACCCGTCTTTTACAGCCACAAATATCGACCATGAGCATTGTCATGCTAAGGTGACAAACTCCAGCTCCCACAAAACCATTCTGCCGTCATTTTGAGGGCAGAGCCAAAGATTGGTCATAAGCTCCCTCCAGATTTTCACCTACCGTTTAGCTCAATTTTTATATTGGTACGTGCATCATTTATTTTACAAATAACCTTCGACAGGACGTTTGAATGTTACTTTGTTTGGCCTCGCTTCTCTTTCGTCTCGTTCTCCGGAGGTCGTACTAACATTTCGATCGCATTTCGTTTGTACTCAATATCACTGACAAGCATTCGATCTGACAACGCAGACCGCGCTTGAGAACAATAAAGAACAGTTTCGTATTCGGAAACGCATATTCCGAAAAAACGCCTCTTACAGAAGGGTCAGTTCTCATAATTAAACAAAGCGTACTCGGTAAGGTTTTTAAATGATCTCTTAAAGATGACTATTTACAAAATGGTACGTAAGTTTAAATTTCTAATAAAGAAATTTTATGTTTAAGTCCAAGACATTTTCAAATAAATATGAGGTTGCAACGAAAGTTTCAATCGCTTTTTCAAAGTAGGGAATATCTAAAAAATTCAAGAAATATGAAATTAGTAATAGTCTTCAGTATAAGCATCCTTCTACTCAAAGACATCTTCCATCAGTCGGTGAAATTTTTTTCTTCTTTGTAGAATATACTTGGCTTAGATTAGTAAAAGAAGCTAACTTCATTTTAACCTCTTCAATTGAAATGAGCCTTACATAAACTACCAAAATTATTGTGCACGCTAATCAAAAGACAATAATCGTTACAACGGTTATAAATCAGAATCACTCCTTTTTTGTTCATCAACGAAGGTCATTTTTTCTATAAAGTTGTTCTTAAATACACCTCAACTGTTATTAATACGCCTCAGCTGGCGATGCTTGATGGTCACCGAACAGTTTATATATATATATATATGTATGCATACATATATATGCACATACCCTGCTTGTCCCGCCACACACTCAACAGAACTTTTATGATTGGATGCAAGCCATTTCGAGGTGGTGGGAGAGGCTACGCTTCGAGGTTCAGCCATTGCATTTTGCAATTAACATTTTCGTATTGGATCCACTCTTCATCCCCAGTGATGATCCTGTCAAGAAAAAGTGTTTGAAGCTGACGAGTTGACAATGAGACCCAGCATTCCACAAGTTGTTTGAGACTGTTTTCAAGTTTGAGATTGTTTTCCTCTTCCCAACCTTCGGGATCTCAATAAGCTTTTGCATTTAATGACAAACAGTCGTATGCCCTACATCAAATTCTCCTTTCATGCAGTTTTCGAGTAGTAATGGTGGAAATTTCGAGTAGTAATGTTGGGAATTTCGAGGAGTAATGGTGGGAATTTCGAGTAGTAATGGTGGGAATTTTGAGGAGTGATGGTGGGAATTTCGAGTAGTAATGGTGGGAATTTCGAGGAGTAATGGTGGAAATTTCGAGTAGTAATGGTGGAAATTTCGAGTAGTAATGGTGGGAATTTCGAGTAATGATGGTGGGAATTTCAAATAGTAATGGTAGGAATTCCGAGTAGTAATGGAGGGAATTTCAGCAACAACAGCCAGTAATTTCTCATAAACAGGCCCCTTCGGGCCTCCATCTTTAAGTTCATCCTTGTAACAGAAGTTATCTTTTGGAGGATGACTCTCTCCTACATGCCACAATTCTGTCTGAGATCGCACAAATCGTATTTTACAGACTTGTTCTGCAGCGTATCATATCTTCTTATGATAGCCACTCGAGGTTCCTGCACGATAAAAAACTGCTGGAGCTGTTTCTGTCTCGTGCAATTTCTTGCATCACTTGCGCTTAATTAAAACACATAAATACCATTTCTTTTGGAATCCAGATTTATCTTCCAACTTATTCTTCCTCGCGTTCCCACTCCTCGGATTCATAGCAAGTGCATCATCTCAGGTTAAATCACTTGTAGTACCTTCGTAGTGAACTTACTTCCACTATCAATCTTGATCAATTTCTTTTCGGAACCTCGCAGCGACACAAACCGCACTATCTGCTAATCGAAATTAGATTGTCTTACATTCCGTACATGTAATTCTACGTACTAGTGCTTAAAGTTTCTTATTTACAGGTGTGGTAAAGCAATGTCACGTCCGTGGAGCTACTATTGCAATGCCCTAGAACCAAGGTCATGGCCAAATTAGTGGCTGAGACTATATCTCTTCATTTTATTCCCACGTATAATTACAGGCGAACACATGTGTGTGTCACATTTGTGCCCGCGGTAATTACAAAAAACTTAGTTAATTTTATTCGGTATAGTATGCTAGATTAACTGATCTTTCACAATAAACATTAATTATCATATCACAAAGTACGAGTATTTTTGTACGTATCTATCTCACTAGCACAGCCACTATTTGAAGAAGTAAATGTTCCAATGAAAACTCGTTTGTTAACCATAATTCAAAAGGAAGTTACAAGTTCTTTAGTAAACGTTTCCCCGAGTTATGGATGATTTGAACTACAAGGTAGTCAATCAAAATCTATAAAATGTTTGTTTAAATAATTCTTCAGGGGGGCGAAATAATGATAACTTTTCTACTCAAAATGATAAAAATGCAATGCAGCTTACGTTTTCCTCTCAATGCTTAACGTATTTCCTCTCAATGCTGACGGCTCTAGCCGTCACTACACAATTTAACCTGCCGTTAACCTGACTGCATGTTGCACAGACAGTGAAATATTATATCTGTTGATATACCTACCCAGCAGTGCGCTAATTTAGCCTTAAGAGTACCAACATTATGGTGTTTGAATGAACAGGCTTTACTTTCAAGATTCATAAAACACGCTAAAATTCATGGGGTTTGAATCTTGTGATGAAGGAGGTCACAACGCTTTCAAAGAAACACTCAGAAAAACGTAATAGACTAGACGACACGTGACCCGTTGGTCAAATAAAATTTATCAAAATCAAACCGTATCCAGAAATATATCTGATGCAGTTAAATCGGTATCCACAATACAGGATTAAACGAAGAATATAAATTTCGAATATCTCAGATCTGACAGACAAACGTGTGCACGGTTTCTAGTAAACAAACAAGACGTCCAGAGTTTTAGTATTATAATGATTTACTCGGTCAAATGTGTAACGGAAGCTACGATGGACCGCTCCAAGCTTCCAGCTCACCGTAACGCGTTTTGCTGGGCGCTGAAACTCGCCGTCATTGAGGCGCGGGTCTCTGCCTGGCGCTGTGGAGACATTTGTATGTCACGGATCGTTATTATGCATGCTGAATAAGGTATTCGATTGATATAAATGACTAAAAGTCGACAGCATTCTTCCTCGAAAAATCAGCAACACTCAATGCAAAAAATATGTATGAGTTATTAGACTTAAATGTAATGGTATAAATAATTTAGCTTGTAAAATTAGTCTTATCACAGGTTTATTTCTTAGAGTGAACAATATATCGCCAAATTATGTTTGCTTACAAGTGAATTAGATTTCTTTTAAAGTTTTTTGTCGTTAGAGCTATCTACATAAACTTGAGTTGAACATTTATGAAGTGCGCTCGACAGAGTTTGTCATTATTGTCCAGTTGTTTTAACTGTTTCTTGAAAGACTTATATATTTTCGCATCCTGTATACTGATAGCAGAATCACCGACACTGTTAAAGAACATGTTCTTTTAGTAATAAAACCTGGACCCACAGCTTGACTTAACAATAATTTTACGCAATAGGTCCACAACTGGTAGTCTGTTAAGTGCAAAATACCTTGCTCATACTATGTTCGCTAGAACTGTTGTTTATTGGTACCAGTGTTCCCAGTGGGAATCTGTTGTGGGGAAGCGACGTATCATCTCCCCACGCACACAGGTGTGTCACTCAGCCCTGACCAACCCGTAAATAACTCCACTTCATAGAAATATTAGGAATCATAAAGACACTTGTGGCCATTCTATTCGTTAAAAAGTT
Organism: Orchestia grillus; assembly: GCA_014899125.1. Lineage (NCBI taxonomy): Eukaryota > Metazoa > Arthropoda > Malacostraca > Amphipoda > Talitridae > Orchestia > Orchestia grillus. Next base: position 37,394 of record VOMN01017166.1, read on the forward strand.
TCAAAATTTGGCTAAATGTAATTCAATTAATCTTGAGCTATCAGAAACCAGTTCGAATTATTACAGTAAGCAAAGATTGAATGGCTGAAACACTTCTGTGCCACTGAATATATTTGGTTAGCTGATGAATCTCCACACCTTGTGCAACTCCGTATTCATTGTTGTCTCATGTATAGTCAAACGCTAACTTATGTACAATATATCTCTAATACTTCAGTATCTACTTGAGATGAGCAATGAGCTGTTCGAAAGCTCCAAAGAAAGAAAAATTTACAACTCGTTTTTTATAAAGGCCTATTTAAAACATTTTCACGACTGCCGCGTGACTTGACGCTACTTGCTGAATGTTGGAGCAGCTTTTCAATTCGATATGACGGCCTCCATTGATCAGAAGCACGCGTTCAATGAATGACTGATGGTCTCGATATTTGCCAGCCTATTTCACTGATTGGCTGCCATCAATTTCTGACCGGTGGCCATGACCGCCAGCGGGTGGCTGATGGTCTACATCGACAGGTGACTTGTCTATAGGTCTAGCGAACAATATCCTCACTGAGAATCATTGCGTTCAGAGTCAGTTGAGGCGTTCATGTATTCAGTAGAAGGCTTTGGGTCAGCAGACGTTAAGGTCTACTACGTAATTATGAATAAAGTAGATTATGTTCTAAGATTTCTTCAGTGAAAGTCCTCAAACCAGACAAGGCATTGCAATAGGAAGTGCAGTGTTTAGGAGAAACGTTGTTTCTCAAGAAATGAATTCTATTCCTCAAATGTCAGAGGACAAATACACAATGAGCAAAACTTTGGTTGTAATGAGACATGTTTAATGTACAAAGTTGCTTCTTACCATGAAGCAGAAGATTTTCATTTCGTTTCTTACGCCTAATTTTGTACGGCGAGAATGTGATTGGGAAAAGAATGAACACTTGCTACGTGTCTTCAAATCTAGAGTGAAAACAAAATGATCTCCCATACTATCGCTGCGTTAATTTTAACCGTCTATGTCTTGTAGTTTCTCGTAACATTCAACAGCCAATTCAGTATTACAGGATTCTGTTTTGCTCCTTTTAACTGAGACGCTCGAGGGTCTCATGTTTCGTCAAATCTTGCGTATTTTGACAAATCGTAACGGCATTATTGTAGTTACCTGTAGCATAGTTAGGAGTGTCAGTAAAAACCTGCACTATATACCTACTGGACTACAAATCTTTTCCTTATCGTTTTAAACGTTTTGCGCTACGCGAAAGGGGCAAAATTAGGCTTGCGTGGGGTACACAACACATCTCATGCCGCGCAAATTATGATCTGTGCGATAAGTTTCCGTTTCCAAAAAGGAGCGATGTTTTCGAAGCAAAGTAAAGCGTATAGACGCTACGATTCGATGATATGCCTCACTGTACACGTACAAAAGTTCACAACTCTTTAGCTCACTTGAAATATACACAAAAGTAGACACACAACTAACTTCTAACCTTGAAGTGGTGAATCGTTGCAACAGCACAGGATATCTGTACAACAGAACATGCAATTAATATATTGCTCCAATATTAGTCGGAAATTTTGTGAAACGCTGCTGAAGACTGGTCCGAACTGCTTTTATATTAAAAGTGTTTTCTCAGTTAGGAGTGCAAATAATGTAAATATCGCAGTGAAAATGTTGGACGACACGGCTGAACCGATGCAGCATCAAGGCCCTAATTCTTGTGTCCACAACAAGACCCTGTTTACTGCGTCCACGGACAAGACCCTGTTTACTGCGTCCTCGGATAAGAAGGAACTCGTTCATAATGCCTATCCCCCACCTCAGCAGGCAAGAACCAACGGGAATAATATTTGACCCCAAACTCGACAGAAACGCAAGGGAGATATTCAGTGGGCGAATGGTAAATATACTGTGAAAACTTTCCTAACAACTGCTTCTGGAGGAGCAGCGTGAAAGACAAACTGATCATATTACAAATAATAAATGCTAATCGACTCTAGAGTGCCATTAGGTTTTTAATTAGTCCTAACACGAACATTTGCTGCAAAATGCAAACGTATGTTGAATGAAAATAAGAATACAATATCCATCAACTCCGATGTTATTTCTACAGGCCAAGCAGAGATAATATATTAAAGGAAAAATTCATGTAATCTGGCTCAATTTTTTTCGGGTTATAGCTGTATGATAGCTTAAATTCTTTTTTCGTGGCCAGAGTGCATATTTTTTGTATGTGATCATTGGTTGGACGTCCACTTCAGCTGTTGGTAGCTGGATAGGTAGGGAAATATTCTATTGTCTCCCGTTTCATGGAGTTAATCATTTCTTAGACTCGTTTCTAATTCTATTGTTGATGTACGGATCTGTCACTCAAAATACATCTGAATGAATTCGCATGTGTGCGTGGTGCTCAATACCAATTTTTCACAGCTTCTGCACCATGTACTTGAAAATTTTGAGCAATAAATTTTACTTAAATGATATTAGATCATTTGTGTTTGACCACCGTTGGTCTTTACGTCGGGGCCCTCACAGTATTAATTTCTTCTCTGAATCCCTGCTCCAGCCGAAATACGAAGCATTAAATGACGTCGATTACAAAAGGATAAAAGAGGGTATAAAAAAATACATCTTAGTCATTTGCCTGTGCATATTACCCGACTTTCCGAGAGTTTCTTGGCTGAGTTACTGAGTTACTATTATCCGAGAGTTACTTGGCTGAGCAGAAATTCCCCAGAGGGAAAGAGGGAGGCCTGGGACGGGGCGCGGGTGAGGGTTGTGGTGAGGGAGGCGAGTCACAGAGGGTGAGGCGCTTGCGCTACAGCGCTCACTGGAACTCCCCTTGATCGCCGTCTGCCTATTCAGTATGGTGCGCTAGGGCTGGGCAGCGACACATCTGTCAAGCTGTCTCACTTATCTAGGGTCTGCAAATGTTCACATCTTCAGTGGTAATCCCTTGGTCAGTAGATGTGATACGTCAGAAATAGATATCGTCGTTTCGATGTTCTGGTGTGAGTAACAGTGAAGTGTGTCAGTGAACTATGGCTGATGCGGCAAATGGGAGGAGACCACGCATGCCGTACAACGATCAATTGGGAGCAGCGGTTCCGAGAAAAGAATAAGACTACAGGTTGAAGATATTCGTCTATTGTTATGCGATAAAAGTGCTACACAATCAGTGCTCTCACATGATTATAAAGATATTACCTTGAAAATTATTGCAGCTAACATCTCAAAAACAGCCTATCCGTTGACGTTCAATATCCATAGTTTGCATGCGACCGGTGATAATTGTTTGGTGCTGTACTGTCATGTTTCTCTGTCAGATATTTTCCCCATAAATTCCAATTTTGTAAAAGAACAGGTACTTTGGAAAAGATACTTTATTTTGGAATGGTTTCTGCTTCATAGACGATCTGATGTGTGCTGAGCAGCACCATCACGTGACTCGAAGTGATTATGTACAGGTGTGTCAGAAATATCGGAAATGCCAAGGAATACATTCGCGATTCTGCTCCTAGAATGGGACAGACTATCATGCTTCGTGCCTAGCTTTTTCGCACACGTCTTCGCGAGAACTCAAATCCAACCGAGTACTCAGAGGTCTGGCTAAAATTGACCCTCAAGTGTTCACTGTCTGTGACAGTCGATTTTAGATTCGGTAAATCATAATAATGCAAAGTTCAAGGATATCGATTTTGTTTTAAGCTTGAGTCTATGCAGTAACTTACTTTCATGTTTTGTCGTATACAATTTTTTTGTTTCGCGGCATATCAAAGCCTTTTACTCTGCACAGATAAGGACAGATCATTTAACCTCTCACTCATGAATAGCAAGGTAATTCAATCGCAACTGAAGTAATAATAAACAATTCAGAACGTATTAAATAAACGAGCCTCACTAGAAAAATACGTTTTCTTATTGTGAAAATGTGAGTTATGTGCAACCACGATCACATTATCTCATTCATCGACGGAAATTTAAAATAAAGCACATCTTGCTTTCGAGTTGCATCGACTCAATCGATTGGGTATAGTTTGGCCACGCAAGACCCTCATTAGTTGAACATTTTTCTTCGCTCAATTTCCTTCTCATCATTCAGAATTGGTGCGTAGGCTTCTTCTGTCTGTTGTTTCGGTGACTGTTTCTTTCCACCTAGACTTCGATCACCGAAGATGAGCTCGGTTGTACTTGAACGTCATGTTTAGGTGACTAGTTCTGCGAGTAATTTTTGGTGGTTCTGTTGCCTAATTTTGGTGCATTATTCACTTTCCTTGACGTAGATAAATCACCGTAAAAAGTTTGTAATGGTTATTATAATCAGTGAATAACAGGTTGGAAATAGTTCTTTTCGAATACCTTAAAAAAATGAGCCCACTTTTAGTTACAGATTGTTGATGCCCAGTTTTGTTCATTAAAACTAGAATAATACCACCTCACGAAGAATCCCTAGCAAACCATATTTTACAACTTTTATTCATGAAATATTTTTTCTTTCACTCTTATATTCCCCACTACTATGTTTTTTAGCATATTTTTCCTTTAAGATAGTTTGACATAGCCCTCCTGATCCATTCCATTACTTACTGCCCAAATCGAAAGCCCAGTATTTAAGTATCATCTGGAACGCTATTCACATTTCATTTCAGAAATCAATGCAGCGAAAATGACACTCTTGTACAGTGCCTCCGTGGTACGATCGCGGTGATGAATTTTTCTTTAGCTGAGACTCCTTCAAAGTTGAATCATGAAAGACTTCCGTTTCTCCTCCGTCGCTAAGCGGTCATGAAGCAAGAGGAGGGCCAGCCTGCGGTCGGAGGGCACACAGGAAACCCTCGTTGTGTTTTCTGAACGGCGGACCAGCCAGAGAAGCATGGACACCTTACTGCAGAAACTCCGGGAGAACATGGTGAGTGGTGGACGATGGTTCCAACTTAATTACACTCTCAGTGTCTATTTAAGGAATCACAGTTTGCTAAAATAGCGGTATATGTTTTTACATGTATCTTTGGTGTAAATCTTGACTACGATGAACGGAGCAGCTTCAGAAATATTTCTTTATTTTATCACATTCATACACTATGAATATTGATTAATGGATAATCGATGAACGCTGCAGTATTATTGTTAGTTCAAATTACCAAGCCTACTGGGAAGTATTTATCATTCTAGTCGCTCTAAAATTTAAAGCCTTATGTTTTTCATAATTATTATCATCGAATCCAACTTAAATTATGACTTAAATAGACCGTTCTTCAATAGAACCGGAAGCAAAATATAAGAATGAGTAAAGTTGAATTTTTGTAAGATATAAGACATTTCTGGCAATTACGAGCCAAGAAAGAGGCTCATTCGAGCCAATGCTAAGCCTCGTTTGTAGTTTCAAGGGTATAAATCGCCAGATCAGTTCATCAGACCAAAAATTAGCCATTTATTATTTTCAAGGGTCTCTCACACAGGAGGACGAGGATCTGTTGTGTCCTGGGCTGCTTCAGCTACACTGAATTGGGTCCTTTGGTTGAGGTATCCACCAAACTGGACCAGCATAGCTCCATTGAGCTGCTAGACAACCAGGTTTTCCCATCTTCACAATTTCTGAATGAAAAAAGGCCTGTTGTTTTGCTTATCATTCAGGGTGAAAACTGCACGGTGCATCTGACTAGAACTGTCATTAATTAGCATGACTGTCATTCAGGATATTTAGGGCAGTTAGATTGGTCAGCTAAGTAACCAGACATGAACTCGATGAAAAATTTGTAGGATAACCTCGAACGAAAATTTAATCGTCGAGAAGATCGTATACGTGCAGTGGCTGCCGTACGGAACAAATTGATGCGGAGTGGTTTGAAATCGACCAGGTGTACATTAAAACAGTTGTTGACTTGATGTCGCGCATAATTTCTGCCATTATTCGTGGTCGTGCAGGTTCTACATCATATTAATAGCATGAATCTAATTTTTTGTCCGGAAGGGATTATTCTCATATTTTCAAAACCCTAATCCAAACTCAAAGTCTACCAGTATTTCGGTTGGGCGCTTCGGTGCAGTGCTCCCCGACTGAAACTCAACAAGTTTTCAGAACAGGGGCAAAACAGCAGCCACCGTGTGCACTGCTGTCCCGTTATGAGGCACAAGCCTCCGAAGGCGTTTTGGTGAGCTGACCTGCCCGGCCCGGTGGGTCGTGTGCTGCTCTTGCTGGTGTTGAGTGTGAACATTGGAAATGTCGGTGTTTGTTAGGTCTGGGGACGGCTGATTTTACCGTTCCTCGGGTTATAGTACTGCTGATGCCCTCGCTAGACATGCCTTAGTTTTAATGCTGTTGTTGACGTTGCTACTCTTGCCAGAGGTAAATAATTTCAACGGGCTGATACTGCTTCCTTCACTATTTACATGTCATTTCAGAGCACTGCCACTGCCGCTAGTCGCATCGGAGCTTAGTAGATGTTGTTCGGTCTGCTTAGCATGTCAGAACACTGCGAAACCTATACGGTTTCAGAGGGTGCTGCTGCTGCCGTGGCGGCTGGAAGCTGGCCTAGGGCAGTCCAATTAACATAGCTAAACACACCAGCGTAGTCGCACCTCCTCATGCCGTGCTGCTCAGCATTTTTGCTCGCACCGAGCCATGACAGTCTGACCGCTCAGCCTCCGCAGAACTTTATCCAAGAACCACGTGATGAAACCTCCAGGGCCGAACAAGTTCCCTGTAATTCAAAGTTTTATGATTATCTGCGACGTCCGAAAGACGTGTATGAAGCCTGATTAAGACTTTCCGCCCACTATCGCGATTGGAACATTTGTTTTACATTGCAGCCTTGACTCAAGTTCCTGACGAATATGGATCATGCTTAAATCTTATTTTGGGCCGACGAAATGTTAAGATCTATCTCTGATTTTAATCTTTTGCTCAATCTTTTTACGTAAATTCCTAGTAACATAAATTCACTCTCTGAACAATCCTATTTTAACATTTTGCACTCTGACACATAACGACCTAGAATTCACTTTTTCATTTATTTTTCCCCGGATTGATGCTGAGTTTTATGTTCCTCAGCACATGACATTTACTGAACTAATGATGAAGTAGATGAATGCACGAGGGTATTTTTGTCTACAGAGATCCGTTAGCTCTCGATAACCTGGTTTTCTGAAATAAAAGGTCAGATTTAGTTGAGTCAAAAGAGCTGCAGCTCGTTTGTACGAGTTGCACCATCAATTACGAATGAGATCACGCGAAACATATTGAAGAATTTCGTTTCTTGACCCTCGGGGATGGCCTGAGCGCGCTGCTGCAGATCTAGCAGCTTCTCGTGATCTGCAGTGCTATTTATTAAAAATTCCTACATAGATCCTCGTTCCTTTCTCTTTCGCCTTTGTTAGAACGATTTGTGGAATTATATCTCTATGAGATAATAATTATATAATTAAAGGTTTGAGCGTTACCTCCACTGAGTATGGTAAGCAGCCTGTACTCAATGGTTACAAAATGTGACTGCTTAAATAAATAAAATAACTTTCATATACTTTTAAATAGCGTATTTTTTATAATTTGGATAAAATGGTCTCACTGCTTACAAAGCAAAGTATTCAGTTACAGCAGAGGTAAAATTTTACCTCAAGTTCGAAAATCGAAGAAAATTTGGCGCTTCGCTATTCAAATTTGTTCCTGCCCAAACGGGCCTACCCACATAAAATGTAACGCTTGCAACACTCACCATAGCATCCACGATAAAATTTTTCGGAATTATGTTAAACTGATCAGCGAGCATCAAGAAATTCTGATTATAATTCATCGTTGTTTTCGCCACTGCATACTCATCGCCATAATAGTTTAAAAAAAAGTAATGGGAACAAAGTTGAGTCTCATGAATTTTAGTTATGGGAAACAAGGCTGCGGAGAGCGACGAGTCAAAGTTTTTGCCCTTGGCTTTACCATGCAGTAGAGCGCAGGTCCCGCCAAGGGGAACACGTTCAACTTGAACGAAGTGATGCTCTTGCGCTCCATGAGATTCGTTTGCGCTCAACAGTCTCGCCTGCGCTCAACAGTCTCGCCTGCGCTAAACACCTGGCGACCCGGAGAGACGGCGTGAAGTCATGTACATGTGACTCCAAAAATTTAGTAAGCGAGTCCCATGAAGTTTTGGCGGGCCGAAATTTGGTTGCTTTCTTGACCCGGTTTAGCATTTTAATCCTATGAAGTCTTTTTCCTTTCTTTTGAAAATTATAAATTAGGTATTCGTGTTTTCAAAACTCGTTCAGGGTCAAAGAACTTTTCATAGGAACTGGAATTAAGACTTTATAGGACCCTGGTATGGTTAGTCAGTCATAGCTATTTATAAATACATAATTATTTATTTATAACTCTAGCGAATTCTAAAGCTTGTTAAAATCTTGGACATTCACACATACATTTGCGGCGATGGATGATCTCAATTATATATAAATGTTGCAGTCAGATATTGAAATCAGTCATTACGCGTAATGACTGAACAAGGCACGTAGTGAAACTAGGCATTACGTAAAATCAATATAGTTCACTCATTCGTTGGTTAGGTTAGGTTACGTTCCGTTCGGCTAGGTTCGGTTATGCAGCTAGTGAAATATGGTCAGTCATTACATGAAAAGGACTGAAATTTTAGTCATTTCGTTTAATGCATAAAAATTTTGTCATTAAACAAACTGATTGACCTAAAAATCTGTGTGTAAAATAAACATGCATTACTTCAACAAAATTATAATTACTTAGGAAATTGTAACGAATAGTTAGCAGCTTAACTCCGAATTTCTAAATGAGCAGCTCGGAGTATTCCCCACGGACAAGGTCAAAATAGCACGTGGTGAAGAAAGATGGATCATCCACAAAAACTTGTAGAAGCTACGATACTACACGGCGGTCTACAAAATATTTTCAAATAAATTCATTGTCCTTTAGTTTTTGAACTCAGTTCATTACCTATGCCGAGAACCATCATCATTTTGGAAATCTATTTTACATGTCTTCGTTAGATGACGTCAGCACAGTGAGCGTGTGTATGGAACCATTAATATATTCCTTCATATTTCAATAAATTCTAGTTTTCAACAAAACAAATTGAAGTCACCGGGAAAAAGATGGTAACATCCATGGTACAAGCGTCATTTTTACATGTCAACGCTCTAAATTCTAGGTTTCGTCACTTTTCTGACGAACTTCTGAGCCATCAGCAAATTTTCGATGACCCTCGGCACGTGTTCAGTGCTAGTCAGTAACTGCGATACCCTCGGTAGGCTCGTCAGGATAACAAGCTACGGACCCTGCTACTGCTGCAAACTACGGACCCTGCTACAGCTGCAAACTACGGACCCTGCTACTGCTGCAAACTACGGACCCTGCTACTGCTGCAAATACGAACACTGCTACTGCTACAAAATACGAACACTGCTACTGCTGCAAAATACGAACACTGCTACTGCTGCAAACTACGATCACTGCTATATCCACAAATTGCATTTAATCAATCGAACGCTTATCGAGATGCACAATCGTGCGCAGAATACTCTGAAGCTGGACAGGTTTCCTCACATCTCGTCCTCGTACTTATACAGATTTTGACGTAAAATTGAAGTGAGACATGCCTCTAAAAGCTCGAAAAGATGAAATTCGTAACATTTGAGAGTTTTTGAGACGCTTGAAAGTATCTTTCTTCGGTCAGAACTTACGGTAGTCTACATATAACCAATCAATTGAATTAATGTTGAATGTATGTATTGAAAATACAATAACTTTCCTATAATTGAACTGCACAGTAATTCTCCAACTATAGCGAGTGTTACTAAGCCTTCCAGTACTCCCCGTGGTAGGTGAAAATCTAAAAAGCAAAAGCAGGACTGACTGAGGGAACTAAATCCCTTTAGTCAGTCATGTTCCAACTTCACAGATTTTTATGTATAACCAGGTGAGGCTGAGGGGGAAGGGTTCTGGGGAGTAACACACGTCGTAGTCGAGGGATTACTGTATCTCTTGTTTTTCTTTATCGAATCACGGTTTTGAAAAAAACTCACCCTTGAAATACAAAATTTAACCTAAGAAAGTCATTTATACAAACAAAATGGAGCCATTCAGAAACTTCTAACTAAATGGATAGTTCCGTGTACAGGCAGATACTGGAGCATAAGCTGTTTCTGAGCGCGAGAAAATTCTACAGTCAGAGTAAGAGAATAATTCACCAAGATAATACATGCAGCAGAATTAACAAAAGAATGGCTTACAATTACAAAAAAGGTATTTTTCGGTAGCCTAGCTAATCACCTGACCTCAATCCTTATAACGATTCAAATATTCCACCCTGCTGAGCACAGAAGGAGTCCAAAGTACCATACTTTCTTTGCTGAGGTGAATTTTTAGTCGTCAATCAATTTTGTTGTTTTGTATAAATATTCTAGTGAACATGATTTTTTCTGAACTACGTGTACTCTTTACCCTAAGGCTGAGATCAAAAATTTCATAATAAATCAAAAATGGAGTAGTACAAATACATATTTACAAGCAGTGTAATTCACATGTTACTAAGGTTTATCGACGTTAACCCAATGGGTCACGGGGGGTCTCGTGTCATTTATACACTGATCTAAGGTGTTAGTTTCAGTTTCTAGTCCTCTGTATCAAATTTATGATTATATATCACAAGAGGACTTAGAAAGACTCTCTTAGTGAGATAAACGTAGGGTTCCAATTTGATTATAATTTACTCTGCGATTGATTTCACTTAAAAACACACTCCCACTGTAAAAATGTAACCACCCACTGTCTTTAAAAATGCATGAATGCTGGAAAGCATTTTTCAGCGCATTTATAACTTATTTGGTCCTTATTTGCTTGTGACTCTCCGATGCAGAATGGAGGACTTTCCTGTCCCGACCTGCGCTGGTGTTGAGACACCTGCACTGAGGCGCTCATGCAACTGAGGAAGAAAACAGTACAGTGAAGAAGTCACCAGCATTTAGTTTTATAGTAAAATTATGTACTTAAGGTATTCAACAACCTGTTTGCATTTCAGAACTTCACTGCGCATCTATTTATGTAAATTTTCAGTGTTCTCCTTTTTCACCTTGGTGAGTAATTTAGTTAAACTCAAAAATGACATTTGTGTAACTCCTATGCACCCGAAACTACATCCGAGAAAAGCGACTGAATGACATAAAAAATAATTCTTTTTTAAAACCGACGATTAGTAAATTATTACCCTCGAATGATTGGTGATGTGTATATTAATATGCTTGAGAGCAAAAGTTGATTGAGTCTCAGGTTCCATAGCTAGGGGAAATTTAAATTTTAAATTTCTTCAGAGATTTATGTTTATTAACGTCTCGAGCTTTCGGACAGCGTCAAGTGGGTTTTCGTCCAGAGCAAGTGAAATTACCAAAAGGAGATTTCATCCCAGGACCTATGACCTCAAACCTCGTTTCACACATACAAACGCACATATTAACTTAGAATTGTTCTTATTGTTGGGAAATATTGGGGAGGAACATCCGAAGATCGGTTGAAGGCGATTTCACCTCGTACCTCACTGCAGAATAACTCCACGAATGGGTCTCGTGTTTCTTTAATGATCCAGAACAGCCCTTTGCTCCCACCGCATTGTATGACTAGTAATGTTCATATGTTGGAAAATGTTTTATAAACTGTCTCGTCGGTTCATGCTCCTGAACTCGTTTCTTCATTTCTTTTCCCGTTTCTCAGATGTAGACACTACGGCAGTCCCTACTCGGTACTCGATGTTGACACAATGGCAGTACATGATGTACGATGCCGGTATTTTCTATGTTTGATTGTTTGTCTTTGGTTTTGCTCAAGGTACTACCTGAGGTATTGTTGATTTATTCGTGAATTTTTATTTATATGGACGTAAAATCCGGGAGCATCTATGAGATAGCCCTTAGATGTGTGGACGCTGATGAAATACCCTGCGGCGCCCGGCATACATTCTTGATTTTCGACTTCGCGCTGCGTCGAATACATTACATGTTTATTTCTGTACTTTTTCACAAGGTATTGAGTAATTTTGATCATTTTGTTTCCCATGTATTCCTCATCCGCAATCGTTACGCATCGATGCATTGGGTAGAGATGACTCTTTGTTGTTGTGCTCTAGGGCGATAGCTTGCATTATCAATGTGCGTGCAGGTATGGCTGGGCTTACGATAAATTGAAAAACTCAAGAATATTATCTTCTTTTCTCGTATCAAGCAGATCTAAGTAAGGAAGGGAGCGCTTAGCTCCTACTTCATGCGTAAATTTAATGCTTTCATCACATCGATTCAGATACTGGAGAAAGGGTCTAATTTTACGAAGGGAGAGATCGATGATCACGTTGTCATCATAGGGGTACCAGAAAAGGGTTTAAATTGCTCACTCACGACATAGGAATTTCATAATTTTGGGTAGCAACATCAGCCAGAGTAACAGGTATAGGGGATCTCGTTCGTAATTCGTAAAAACAAATTTTTAGGAAAAAACAGTTGGCATTATTTTAGTGTATATATATCTTAAGTAATCTATTTTCCCTGTACGTTTTTCAATACGTGCCAAATAATAAGTAGAAAATATATAAAAAAATAAAGTGCACCATTGGTTTTTACAATAGTACATACATAAAAATTAAATGAAATTTCATAACCTTGTTTCTCCGCATAAAGCAAAAAATTAGTTTCCTTGAAAAAGCTACAAATGAGCAATGAACTTGCCCATTGTATATTCTGGAACTGTAATCTTGTTCTTAATTGTAATGTTTAAATAAGTTCTTATACTTAAATTTATCCCGATTTCCTTCAAAGTCAATCCGTCGACGCAAAATCTACAGCAAGCTGGACATTGGCGTAATAGAGCGATGCAGTCCACCTGTTCCTGCTGTGCAGGGAGACATTTTTAAAACGAGCTTTGAATTAAGCCTGAGCGCAATCTTGAAATTTAATAGACATTTTACTCTGCTTGTTGGGACTCACTATCAGACCAAGAATGGGAACTGTGGCTGTACGGCATGCTTGGAAAGTTGGAAGCCTTCGTACTTCGTACACACCGAATCAGGTACACGTGGTGTAATTTACTGTTGCTGGGTGATGCGATTGTCCACTTGGAAATGTTGCCTTCCACCAGCAAATATTGTCAAACTGTTTGTGCTTGTTTTACACTCAATGTGTTTTCCAGAGAAGATACATCCAGGGCTTCGAAAACTAATGATAATAACTTTGAGGCAGATATACACACAAACCCAAAAGAAGGACTTTGTCGTGATCGAGTAAAAACTCAAGCATTTATCGTTTTCGAGATGTCGAATCTCAAAGTTGAGTAGCGACTATCGAACTATGCCGGAGGCAGTTCCCAGAATCGTGGGTGATGGAAGCTCATTTGACTACATGAACTTAATAACAGAATTAGAATAAAAATGTGTTCAAAGTGTCCGCCCGCTGCGTCAATGCAGGCCTGGTGCCTACATAGACCTGAATCGTGGCGGCCATTCCCGGCCACGATGAAAGGACGCCGGACACGATGCGGAGAGTAAGAAATTTTCCTGGAGCCCCTCATCTTTTACGATTCGCTATCTCAAAAACGATGAATGTATGAAGTTTGACTTATTCCTGAAAAAAGTCCTTCTTTTGGGTTTTAATATCTACTGTCAAATTTCGTGCACTGAGTTTTCGAACACCCGTTAAGAAAAAAATGCTAGTTGCCCAGGAAATGAGTGTGGCAGTCGAGGACTATTGGCGACTAAGCTGGCGAAGTGCGAGGGGCGAGAGGAGGTGCGGCGAACGCGCGTGTGCTGCCCACAGCTGCTGGAGAAAGCGCTCAGGAACTGGGAAGACTGCAGTGCCAGCGCCAGACGCACCGCAACCGCATTGGTCTGCTTCTGACCCTTCACTTCTGTGACTGCAGTCGTGCTCTCTTATCGTTCCAATAGAGGTAGAGATCGATTTTTCAATAACTGATCCTCAGCCCTGAGGTACAAATCTCGTGGAGCGAGGAAGTTGGATCAGGGTGTTTCGAAGAGTGCCTCATTCGCTCGTCAAAAGTTTCTCTTAAAATTGAAGTCAAGAGAGTGTTTCAAAATAAACGTATAGAAATTTTCCTCGAAAATGATTTCACAGAGTGGCTAATTTTTCAGAGCGACACTAAGCACTGCATTTCGCTAAGTTTATGCCCCTTTTATAAGGTAACTTCGTCATTTTTAAGCTTATCTTCATGAGTTGAATGTTATGTTGATACATTGAGTTTTATTTATACTACGGTAAGTCATATGAAAAAAATTATTCTGAATGCAAGTGATCAGGAGGAAATCGGTAACTGGAATTGATTATTGAACATAATATGCATGCGGAAAAATAATTCTCAGACCTGAATTCACTGAACATGCGCAGCGTTCAACATATTATGAGCGATATCATACACTAAACGTATGAAAAGAAGAATGGTTTGAAGAAACTATATTCACTTCACCTTGATTCATTAGAAATCTTAAATAGATATATAGATAGATAGATAGATATATAGATATATAGATATATAGATAGACAGATATGTATTTCAGCTTTCGGTAGGGGAAGAATTTTAGGGATGTGATTCGATAACTTTGCCTTGAAGACGGAATTCCCAGCATGCATTTTGCCGGAGAGGAAGAGGACAACTTTGAAACCCAATTGCAGGGCGTCCGTACCCGAGAGCAGTGCGATAACCCAGCGCGCAGCACCGATAAAACGCGTCGCAGAGGCTCTGGCTGTGCATAGCTAGCCACAGTATAAAGGTCAATAGCCAACCCAGAGTTCTCGACTGCAGCAAACAATTGACTCGGCTGCTGCAGCGACTGCTCCCTTTGCTGCACTCAAATCTCTCCTGAGAATAGGATGGACGATGCAGCAGCAGCAGCGTGCGACGGTCTGGCGAGTAGCCCTAATTGCAGTAGACTCGGCATGGCTTTCTACGGCCTGTGCTGCCTCGGGCACAAATAGTAAGGGGAGCTACTTCCCTGAGTCAACTTCTCCGTAATGAGGCACTCGAGTCTCAATTCGTCTCTGCCGACCTGCTGCTCTCAGTCAGCAGCACTCAACCGCAGCAGCGAATACGTCAACGTCTTTTGTCCTCTCCGAAACAACGATCAGCGTCACCTCGAGTCCGTAAGCCAGAGACAAGAATTGAGAGCTTCCTGGAACTGTCACAACGCCACTTGCACCGTGTGGATTCGCGATATGAAGACGTTTTTCTCTTAGGGAATCTACTTGCTGTTTGAGAGGTAATTCTAGAACTTATAATTTTGTGTTTATCAACGAGTCTTTTAATGACGTGAATGTGAGCACAAATCTTCGAAAAGTCCTTCCTTTAAAATTTTTATGGCTGCTATTTGGAGTTTTGTTCCGGGGCTATCTTCTTTTACTTTTCGTTGAGAAAAATTGTTTCAATAGTACTTAATTAAACTACAAATACCATCTGCGCCATACTATCTCTAATAAGTCCCAAGATAAGTTTGACCTATTAACCCATCCAACATCCTATGCATTCAACTTTTCTTCAGAACTGTGATTTTTTATTTCGTAGATTTCTTCATTGTTATCAAATTACACAATCTCTATTGCAGCATATCGCAACAGCTTTGCATGCCAGGCACAAGGAATAGCTCTAGCGTATCGTTCAAGAACCAAGATCAGTGAGAATAATAAAGTAGTACATAAGATCTGTTGGTGTTTCTAGCTAGCGGAATTTCTGGATGAACTATAGCGACTTGTTTACTTTTTTAATCATAAAGAAATTAATTTCTTACTTTAGCTTTTAGGCATACTATATCTTCGAAACAAATTGCATTTCGAGGTACCATTCCCATGCTATTTCGGCGGCCTTGAATTACTCTACAACTAATATGTATAACGAATCTACAGTATGCTATCCGATATTTTGCTGACCATGTCTGGTCGCTGAGCATTCACATGATGGGAGCCTTGCTATCATTCATTCCTTACGCCCTGGTGTGACTCTCAAGTCGCATGTAAGTTGAGCTTTTACGTTTCTTTAGAGATAAAATACTTTACTGAGCCTAAATTTACCTCTCAGTTTCCAACATCCAATGTGACGCGTTGACCATATGTGACACTTAAATCATTCATATACTGTCATTCAAACATTCATTCAGACACGCAAAGTTAAACAATAAAATGTTAGTGTACTATGAGAAGTAATTTACGATGTAAAATTGCAACGATGCTGCAAGGCAAGATTAATAACAAACTTTACATGCTAAGTCATGAATTTTACACAAAGCCTTCACTTCTTCAGTATTATGGTACGAGCACATTTCCAGTCGCGAGAAAATTTTCCTCCACTGGAAAATAAACTATAGTATAGACAATTCGCTTTTTCCAGTGAAACTACAATTTTGTTCTACTAAAATGATTTTTTGTCATGTACCTCGTCGTTCGTTGCATAAATTTAACAGTATTTTCCAATAGTCTGGAAGCAAGAATGCAGAGGTTTATGAATAGATAAAATTCTACCTACTATGTTTAAGTATATAAGGTGTAAATATACTTTCTAGAGCATGATTTGATATTTAAATTTTAAATATACTCGGCAAAACTTTCAGATTCCTTTTTTCAGACTCTGTAGTCAAATTTAATCTATGAATTTATTTTAAATATATTCAGTTTTTTCAACATATGATCACAATTATGGTACATTCTATTACGAGGAGAACTGTTTTAAGAAGTTATTTTAGGTCTGTGATTCAATCTTTCTCGTTCAAGATCAAATATCAAAACAACCGCCGTACAAAAACCATGCAAGTCTCAGTTTGCAGTGATAGTAAAATTATTCAATTTGTCCAAGCCTTATTTCTAATGAGCGCATTCTGGACTACGCTCTCATCTAAAACACTGAATTGTGCAGTTTAATTAATGATATCTCATACGAGTGGAAGCGACGAATGCAAATGATTTTCATTTTAAGGAAAACTGAAGATTGGGTATTCTAGAACCAAATTTTTGCTCAGTTCAAATTATTAGACCAACGAATTTGGAAATCGAATTAGAGACAGATTCTTAAAAATATTGATCAAAAACAACAAGTTCAGTTTGTGAGAAGGGAAGAGAGAACGGTCGTAAAGGACAAGCTGTTTCAGGCACCGATTATTTTCACGAAGAATTCTTTCGTTCTCTTTTAGAACGAGCCAATCTTTACGGCAATTATGTTTCGCAATAATCCACTCATAGACGTTGGTTACGCGGAAAGATTCCCTTAGGCTCCTTTTGATGGAGAAGTATTTGCTTTCACGGCAATAGTACTCCCTTAGGCTTCTGTTGACGGAGAAATATTTGCTTTCACAGCAATAGTATTTCCTTGGTATTCTATTAGACTTCTATTGACGGAGAAATATTTGTTCTAACAGCAATAGTATTTCCTTAGTATTCCCAGTTTCTGTTGACGAAGAAATATTTGCTTTCACTGCAATAGAGCTACACTCATTCTAGTTTGGGACTTCTGTAAGCCCTCTCTCGCTCGATGTGCGTCGTCGCTATCCCTGAATATGTTGTAAACATACGCTATAAGTGTAGCTGTAAACATACGCTTTAGGTGTAGCTGTAAACATAGCTATAGGTAAAGCTGTAAACATACGCTGTAGGTGTATCTGTAAATATACGCTATAGATGTAGCTGTAAACATAAGCTATAGTTGTAGCTGTAAACATACGCTATAGGTGTAGGTGTAAACATATGTCTTATATGTGTCTGTATATTTACTGCGTATCTGTAACTGTAAAGACAAGTAATGCATATGTATAAATGTGAAGATACTGAATATATGTAACTGTACTTACACTCTATACATTTAACTCTAAATTAATTTTACAGGTGTAACTGTGAATAAACTGCATACGTTTAACTATACATATACTGAATGAGCACATTCTGCGCTGTTTATTATAATTTTATTTAATAAACGCGACTAGCCGAGGGCCTAGAACACCTAATTATGTATGATTACTAGTGCCTCTGGTAGTGACGAATAGAAATACAATGTACATGATCACCTCTGGTAAATCAAACATTTCAAAGCCAAGTGTGGTCACACAGTTTCGTGGTCTCAAAAAGACACACTGAACTCTTGGCTTCATAAAAGTGTGCGATTCATTACATTTGAGAGAGCGTTTGCTATCATTCACATTCCAATATTAATGTCGAATTGCTTGCTGGGGTGGAGCAAGAACATTTGCATATAAAGTAAACAATAGCACATTAACTGTAGAAAATATTGTGCATAATTGAGTAGATCTCTTCGTAAGTATTCATGGAAAATATGGTAAGACAAGATATTTCTGCTAAGGCTATTACAGCTGTATGAAAACTTTTACAATTAGTGAATAATACCGGATAAATTTAACAGGCTCATTCAGCATAATACACATAAATAAAAAATCAGCCTTCGAAATCACAGCCTGCTTATTAGATCACGCGACAGAAAAGAAAACAACCAGCGCAATCCGGTACTTTGCGGTCGCCTGAGCGTGATGTTTCCGTTGGTTAAATTATGAGCAGGCGCGCGGCGTTGAACGCCTCAAACCTGGTATTATTTTGCCCAGCTTACCCTAGCACCTGATTTCAATAATAATTTTGGGTGTCGGTCAGGCCGGACTACCTGCTCAAATGCTGCTGGACCGGCACTAGCGTGGCCTAGCAGGCCGTAGCTGCGGCAGGTGTTGCTGTCAGTGAGGTGGAGGACGTTGCAGCGGAGGTGTGTTCAAAACTCAGCGGTCAGTGCCTGGTCAGACTTGGAGTTCCTTAGGCCCGTTGTCAGTGGGTCTCCGTGCCTTTGTTACGCCTAACGTTCTTCCTTATTGCTTCATTTGTTGTAGAAACTTGCTCAATAGAAAAGCATACATTGTGTTGTTCCAAAATTGTGAGTTAAGTTCGATAGCGGTTATAAGTTTTTCAAAGGTATGCTCCAGCCTAAATATCGTTCACCTGGAAGATCCTTCCCAGTGTTTGGTGACATTTCGTGTAGATTTTACTTTGTCTCGTAATGAAAACAGTGGTCAAAGAGCTACAAGGGTGAAAATATATAAAAGTGAGTTGTCATAGATTGTGCGGACATAGAATGTGGTATCACTCAAAAAAGAAATATATTCCGATACTAACGTTACTTCATGACGCTGCAAATAAAAATTAAATTCAGACTAAAACGCCTAAGCGAATTTTTAAAATGAATTCCTGAAATTGACACGAGTTCATTGCACAACGGTTACCCACTCTGAGCAGCACTCGCTACAGCGAGGCTGTAGGCACTGGATCGAGCGGAGCAAAACAGCCGCGGCTACATCGTAATTGTTCCCAAAGGTGAGTAACTTCTCTGAACGAATGCTGTGCTCTCTAAGGGGCATGTTCCAATGTCAAACACCGTTCACTCATAAATAAGTCGAGCTATTGTTGCGTTTATTCGTGAGATTTTTGACCTCGAAGTACAGTAGCTGATTTGAACTTGAGATCTATGTGAAATTGAGATAAAAAATGTCGTAATCTTGGAACTAATTGAAGTTTGCTTACAAAAGATTAGCCATTAGAGAGAGCTGCAATTTGCTCGAATTTCTTTAACCAGTCTCGAATCTCAATGAAACTGATCGAAGCTATGTAACATTTTATCAGGAAGAGCAACAATTTCTGTTAAGAACGCGCAGGATTTATTTTTGGCAGCGCTGAAAAACTCACCAACTCTGGCCGTATTAATCGTAACCATTTATGTCATGACTATGTCGAATCTAATTCATGAAAATTTGAACCTGCATTAATCAATTAACGTTCAAACTTCGTGTGACCAATTCATGGAATAAGTTTTTACATCAGTCAGTCCCGCGAGTTTCCCCAAGGGGATTTAGATCTTTCACATTTTCCTCGCAATAATCTTTCCCATTGCATCAGCACTGTTCGTGTCCAAGAAAATAGACAGCTGCCTGGTTTTGGCTCAGAAGCTCAAGAATATGGTATAGAAAATAAATATTGTGGTCACGCTCCTCCTCATTCTAGCTTCAACTAGGTAAAGCTCAAGTTCTACTAGGTAAAGCTCAAGTTCTACTAAGTAAAGCTCAAGTTCCACTAAGTAAAGCTCAAGTTCCACTAAGTAAAGCTCAAGTTCCACTAAGTAAAGCTCAAGTTCCACTAAGTAAAGCTCAAGTTCCTTAGGTAGGTTAGGTTAGGTGAAGGTTAAGTTTCACTAGGTGAAGCTCAAGTTCCAGTATTTGGAGCTCAGGTTCCACTAGGTGAAACTCAAGTTCAAGTCGTCCTGTAGATGATCATACATTTTTTAACCTAACTTTTGCAATGGACTTTAAAATCCATTCGAAGAACAATAAGTTGAACTTTTAAAATTTTGCTCGTTTCGTGCCGTATTAAACAAGTTAAATGATTCCAAGTCGAACATATTTTCCAGATATGCCATTTTGCCTAATCAAAAATTTCTCGCTTACTCTTACTTTACTGACTGTATTGTCAAATTGAAATCTTTTATTGTCAAGATTCAATGGAACAAGAGTTATTCCAAGACTGTTGTAAGGTCAGGTAAAAAAAAAGAACTCCAGAGTTAAAACATTTTATTTTCCTGTATTTTTGTCTAAATTAGAAGCTCCAGAGCAGGCATAACCAACATTTAAAAATAAAGATGCGCTAGAGAAAATTTGTTCTCGGAGTTGTGAATTTACAGTTCCGAAGATTTGTTAAGTCTACGTCGCAATCCCTAGAAAATATTCCACAATGAGGTTGGTGCGTTCACTAAAATTAGAATGACTAGCCTTAGGATAATCAAATTCATACCAAAAGAAATGGTGCACACCGTTTTCAGTGCATAATTTGGCGTAATTCTCTTTGAATTTAGACTACCCAGGCCCTGCACCTGAAGCAGAAATACATCTAACGTTAGTTTGATAAGCCATGAGGAATTTGTTGTGAACCTAAACCGAAAGTAATAGACCTTCAATATTCAAATCGTTGTATTCTATTTGTATTTTTAATTTGAGATGCATATCGAGAGGGTAAGATTATTTTTGCGACATACACTTCACGAACAATTTTATGTCGTTAAATTTCCTCCATTTCTTAATTGTTCTCAGGGCAAATAGAATGTGTCTGTACAGTCCCTCAATTAGTCAAACCAGTTGATAAAAAGACAGTCAAACGTGCGACCGCACCGTTGCACTCGAGCTGCCGGCAGTAGCGACGCCGCGCGAGTTAAAACGAACTAAGCGCATGCAATTTTTATTCTATTCTGTTTCGGAGGCACACGCGTAATATTCTTTTAGGAGTCACGCCTTTGCCTCGCAGTAAAATTTTTCAAAAATTTGGACTTAATGAGTTTTGTAGGAAGCAACGATCCAAAATGGAGCAAAAAATCCCCGTAATTTATTGTACTGAATTGTATAGATGAAAAATGTCAACTTTTAGCCCATTACGCCATTAATTAAAATATCGCAGGACCTTTTTCGCTAATGCTTGCTTGTTTAAAATAATGTCTGAGTATAAAAAAAATGACTGGATTGACCGTACAAGATGCTCTTCGGGTCCCATTCGTTAGTAAATCATGAAAGATGAATTTAAACCTGTGAAAAATAATGTTAAAATGGCGTAGATGTTAAAATTTACATACGACTTGGAGTCTTATGGAGGGGTAAAGGGTTAACGTGAGCATAATTGTTCAAATTTTTCCATTGTGAGCTACTCACGTTTTGACCTTTGCTTTCAAAGCAATGCTGATTTGTCAAAGAATCAACCCACAGAGGAGTAGGGACCTTGCGAACCTGCGTCCAGCCTGCGGATGGATATTTCTTGCCAAGTCATCGCACATCGAAACTTCATCAACAGTGCCGAAGAAGTAGAGAAAAGTCACTCAAAAAAGTGTCTTTTTTACTTTTAGTGTACCCTAAATTGCGAGAGAATTCAGCTTTAAACACCTTTTCTTCCTTCTGCTTACTATAAGATGATGAACAGGTAAAATTGACGTGGATTAATGCTAAGCTAGTCACGTACAAGGACGTAGCGATTTTTTAAACATAATTTCAATCTTTCTAGTAGTGATGTCGCAAACCTCAGAGCCGCTGTGCAGCTGCTCAGCAGTGCAGCCACATAGCTCTGCTGCTTGCGTGTAAAGCATGTCAAGGGTTCCCTGTTGCGGCGACGTGGCAGCGTCAAGCAGGGAAGCTGTATCACAATGAAGGCTGGGCGATCACAAGCGTCTTATCCTCCCTGGCAGCTTCTCATTAGGCTTTAATTATCGTCTTAGCCCGTCCAAGTCAGAGCGATTACTTGGGATAATTCAATGAAGTCGTACCAGTGGCTTTAGAGTAGTTAGCGCTTCCCTTGGCCAAATATGAAACATTTTATTTTGGATAACTACGAAACAATGTAAATAGCTATGTATTACTCGCGCTGTGAGTAAGTTTATATAGACCCTGAATAAATTTCTGTAATACAAGCAATCAAAAAGTTGCAATTTTTTAATTATGATTATAAGTCATTGTGTAAACTTTCTCCCAGCTTCTCAAATTATTCTTATACGCTCAATCTTAGTTTTAAACCAGTTCAAAAGACCCTCACGTTCATTTACAAGCACGAACAATTCTTCCTATCGCCAAATTAAATATTATACGCAGTTACTCATCTATTCAAGGACATCTATGATTGAGTCACTCTTTACAGCTCCGTTCATTAGCGCATTTGGGCCGGAGGCAGTGACAGAACGGGTTAAGGGTCTTGCCTGCAAAGCAGCGATGACATCTGTACATACAACGATCACCAAAGTGGTTTTAAAGATGCTTGCGAAATGCTCTTCCACTCATGAATTTTCTACGTTACACAAAAACTTTGGAGACAACCATGGTAACTTCTCTCTGATCTGACCTGATCTGATCGATGTTGAAGAGGCCAACATAGCTATTTCGTTCTCTGGTTTGTATATGTGCTGGATTGTACCAGATTCCATAGCCCCAAATTTGTTGGATGACTGCAGCGTGTAGTGCACCATTCATTGATACTTAAATGACACAAATTGACAACGAAAATATACTTATTGTATTTGATACATTTTCAATAATTTGGTTTGAATTACTTCATTTTTAGCGTGTGCTTTGTTTAGCGTATGAATTAGCCAGTAAATCTGCACGCTGTAGATCAAAATTTTGAGCTGCCAAAATAGGACACAGACGACTTAGTTGTTGGAAATCTTTGTCACAAAATACAACTGCCCTATATATCTCTGATGTAGCGATGTATTCTCCAAAAAAATGAAAAAAAGATCAGGGTAAAAGTAGTTTAACTCAACCAAATATTAGTCACTTCAGTACATTCAGTTTTCGTAAAAAAATGAATGATTTACCTCAGCTTGTATGATATATCGTTCCAAAGCACGGCTCAGATTTGACGTGTGAACAGCATATGGCCAAGTACATACACAAACTGAGTATCGTTTCCTGTCTACCATTTTTATGTTTGGTATTGTTCGTATTGATACCATAATTGTGTTATTATCAAGTAGTACTTTCGTAGGCTCAGACTCGACCATTTATGACCTTGATATTGGACTAAATTGCGATACAGACTTGAACAAGTGTTTTGAAGAATATTTATACCTCAAGAAGAGAGGCAGCCTCGACTGCTGCTTTTAAATTACGCATTGACCAACACGCTGGCTCGTCCTCTGGTGCCACTTAATTTAGTCAGGAGCAGCTGTAGAGTCTCTGTTGATCTAAATTAAGTGATTCGAGCTCCTGTCCAAATCGTTGCTGCGATAGCATTTGAGCACACAACGCTTAAACCAAGCTACTTTCCGTAGCGTTCGTAAGATCTGAGAGACATTACTGCACGCTCAATTCATAAAATCAAAAAAAGAATTGACTTGACGGTAACGTGGCAAGAACTATGCGGAACTGATCTAGTCCTATTACCAGCCTACTTAGCGTCGACAATGCAAGTTCTTGCTGCCTTCACAAGCACTTAGCTGCTATGAGCTACGGCTGAGTGCTTAATGAGAGCATCTAATCAAAATAAAAAAAAATGTGAGTACCAATATGTGTTTTGTCCTTTGATTGAATTCCAAGCTATAACTCTGAAAGATATTTGACACATGAACGTAGTTTGAATATAGAGATTTGGCAGCTGGAAGCGCGTACTGGACTCTAGAGGCCAGGCTGCTGAACCACGAGGTGCGAACGCCAAGCCTTTTCTGGCTATCTCGCCCCAGCGTCAATTCCGATCTTATACACGTACACCGCAGCGCGCGGATCTTGCGTATCCGTTACTTCAAAATGCACAAAAGTACCACGTCAACAAAATTATACATATTTTTGGGCAAGGCTTGAGCGATTTCAATTAAACGACAAGGAAATCTACGTACACACTAGATCATGTGATGATCGCAATTCAGCTTTCACTCTTAGTTGAATATTTTTTGGCGTTACTGTCATGGAATACAACTGCAAACGATTTAAAGCTCAAGTTCTACTTCCAACGAACCGTACTCAAGAATCAATGGTTACCTATTAGCTCTTCTCGTACCTGCGGGGTTGTGAAAACGGACTTGAAGAATAGTTCCGAGTCGATTCATTCAATTATTTGCAACATGTAGAGCAGGGAAGAGGTTCACTGTGTTAAGAAAGCAACCGAATAACGCGAGACAGTTGGCCCGCGAGACATGACCTTGGGGACACTGCTGGCATGCGGCGATAGCGCGATGACCCGCCTGGTAGAGGCGTAGAGTCCGAGCAGACTCCGACAGCCTCCTCGTCATGCTTCTCTGCTCATCCTCCTTGTTGTTCTCCTATGCTTCTTTTTCGGTTCATCCTTCTTATCGTTCTCCTAATTTTTTCCTCTGCTCATCCTTCTTCCTTTTGCCCATCCTCCCTGCTCCTGCCCATCCTCCCTGTTCCTGCCCATCCTCCCTGCTCCTGCCCATCCTCCCTGCTCCTGCCCATCCTCCTCTTACGCCTCATTACTCCCGTCGCTACTCCTATATTCCCGATGCATTCCTTGTAAAGGTCTGTGAGTAGACCCCCCTCTGATGAACGATGTGTGCATTGATGGACCCCTTCAAGGAACACGGCTAGGACAGGCAATAGGGTTAGATAAGGTTTTTCAGGTTGGTCTATCGTATGCTACGGGGACTAACAACTCCACGGAGAACTTAAAAAAACTTTTATTAATTCCAACACGTTTTACCGTTGGGTTTTCCATGCCTTACAACTACTGGCGTGGTGAGGGATGTAAGGAATGTGTGGTTTAAACTTCCTTTTTCAAGGGAAGTACTCCCTGCTTACGTGAAAACGCCTCGTCTGAGCCGAGATTTGAACCAGGGTCCTCTCAGTCACGAGGCCATCACGCTACCAGAACGCCATGAAACGGAGGCACCGTTAGAGAACTTTAATTATAGATAGACCTTTGGAACTTATATCTAACATACCCTCTTTAGTTCTCTCAATTTTCGCAGCTTTGTACCATCTATTCTTAATCTTTTCCTCTTCATGATCAACTCGCTGTTTCTTTGCGGCGGGCATCATGTGTGGGAACTCACCTTTGCATGAATTTCCCGTTCGCTTTGATCCGTAGTGAATAGCTCCTTCTCTTCGCTCTGTCGACATCGCATTTTATGCGGCGAAGGAGCTTAAACTAATGATGATGTAAATAAAATAATAATTATAATGTAATTGTATGCATTATGTACTGTATTCTATTTGCAGATTTCATGCCGCAAAACAAATGGGGTATAAATATAACTTATATATATATAAATGGGGTGAGAATTGGGGTATAAATATAAATTATATATGTATATATATGTATATATATGTAAATGGGGTAAGAAATAGGGTGTATACATAATTACATATGCTATTTTCAAGTATATAAACATACATGTAGAGGCAGTGCATATAAGAGAAGGACGGCAAAATGTAATCAGTAGATATTTCACTTCAATGTTTCAGTTAACCCTTATTTTACAAATATTTTTTCCAAATTAATTTCACTGTTCATTCCAATTTAGAAAGCGTACTGCCTAATATTTAATTGTTGTTTTTTCAGTTTGATCCTACAGTGAAATAAATTAAGTGAAGTGACTGATCTAACTGAGACTGAAAAAGAACAAAATGTAGATTTCAAAGGGTTGCCTCCACACATCAACACATCCTGCATTTGGAGGGAAGGAAAAACCGATCATCCGAGAATATTATTCGCCTCTATTAGTCTGTCGACCAAGCATAAATTATGATCACTATAACAGCCTAGCACCTCCTCAACGATTCTTTGTTGACGAAGCAGAGTTTTTTAATTTCAGTTCTCCATTGATATCCGGCTTTATTGAGCTCACGCCGAATAGTTTTGATCAAAATTGAGCCAATTTAACATTAAAAAAACTGCGCAGTTAGTTCAGGGATAATTACCAAATGTTTTTCCAACGTGGAGCGTGTGAACACTCAGTTCCTCTTTTCTCGATAGCGAGTTTCTGAGTTCCTCCGAAATTAGCCATCGAGCTTGAGATTTTAACTTTCTTCTCAAATTATTATACAGTCATTCAAATTGTGGCTCACGCGAAGACAAGAATTCAGTTGTCCTCGGCTCAGAACTTATAGTTATGCAATTCGAGCTACAGCAATTCGCTCTTTTTAAAATTCAGTGAGGTCACATGTCATTGAATAATTTAGACTGCAATAGGATCGGAAAAGAAAAACGACTAACGAATAAGATAAATGCACCTAGCAAAAAAAATCATCAATGTGAATTTAGTACAAATATTCGTAACGTAAGATTTCATTGTAGTATTGTACTAATATGTTACTGCTTCCATAATTTTACCCCAGCTCTGCATACATAACATTTATACAACCCTGTGGAAGTATATATGTACAGGGTATTGCATGAAACTAGAACATCCTATTTATTGATAATAACTTGGTAACTAATTTTCCGATTGAAAAGTTCTTCCTTTATTTTAATGCAGGAAATTCCTTTTCGCCTCTCCAAACATAAGATTGATTTCATGAAATTTGCAACTTC
Organism: Orchestia grillus; assembly: GCA_014899125.1. Taxonomy (NCBI): domain Eukaryota; kingdom Metazoa; phylum Arthropoda; class Malacostraca; order Amphipoda; family Talitridae; genus Orchestia; species Orchestia grillus. Next base: position 64,416 of record VOMN01017166.1, read on the forward strand.
GTTTCAACCCCTTTGAAGATGTTTAAGGGATTAAAACATTTTGTTGACAAATAATAGTCTTGAATGATAAAATCTACTAAGTTTTGACTCACAGCTTGAATACAAACAAATAAACAAAACGTAAGAACTTTGGTATTGCTTTTTTACTAAAATTGTTCTGGGTTTGACTCTACTTCTCATTTGACGCCTCGTTGTACCTAACCACTTCAGTTGGAACAAGCTGAAAACTTGCTATTTATATATTGCTAGACCTGTCTTGAACTGGGATGTACTAGATGTGGAGTTTAACTTTATTGAAGGAAGTTTTTCTGAGTAGAGCGACCAAATGCGAGTATAAAGACATCAATGATGAGCACAAGCACGGCCGTGGGAACCGTTGCGGTTGGTGGCATTTTGTCCCAAACGGCACTGAAAACAAATTTCCAGGAGCGAACACGAGGGCTACGAGGTTTTTTGTACGCGTGCTTCGGAGCCACAGTCGCCCAGTGGCGAGCTCTCGTTCGAACCAGACTAAAAAGTTGCAAAGACTATCGTCCCTAGCAGCCCTAGCATTTCCGAGCGCCCTGGGCCAACGCCTGCCTCGCCGCAATTGCACTCGCAAAAAATATTCGCCTAGAAATATTTTCTGTTCACAGCTCTGGTATGCGACGCAGAAGCTATGGCACACGAAGGAAAATGGTCCATGAACCATGTGCACAGTAAGCTGAGCGTCTCATATTATTGGGAGGATTTCAAAGACGTTTTTTGTCAAGTTTCAATTATTTAATATTCTGCATCAGCCTAGCCAAGGTCAACGGCGGGTAATTTAGCAATATCTATTTCCAAACCAGGTATACATTTTATATTTTTTATTTTATGAGGAATTGAAGATTGGTATGGTAATTTTTGATCAAAGCATACTTATCTTCGAAGCAGTCGCCACAGAATTTCAGGGTCCACATTTGCCTTGCCTCGGAATACAACGATATTATGCAGTACGCCTCTGAAAATCAAGTTCATTTTCCAAGCACTGAACTTTTTCTTCTTCTAAATTCAGGTTACTAACTATAAATTTTCGATAATATCTAATGACTTGAAGGTGTTTCCCTTTCAGAGATATTGACGTAAAATTTTACATCGGTAGTACTTTAAATGTTTAATACTCTTCGTAGAGCACAGTTCATCGTGTATCATTGCATTTCATTGTCTGTACTCATTCTTCTTTAATTCACATAAGATTTAATTTGTACCTCAAGGCTTAATTGTGCTGATTATTTATTATTTTTACCAAGATAATAAATATTTTCTAATATTTTATAAAATTCTATATCACAGCAAACCGTTGTTTCTTCGAATACGAAAGTTGATTTTTGTGTCTCAAAAATTAGTTTCATTTTGGAAATACCTTACCCAAAAATTTTGCTATTTGTTAGAGCATGCTCTAACATTTTCAATGTTTCATTTCGCCTGATTTTCAAAGTTCGTTTCAGACTTAGAATAAAGTTAATTCATTCCTCAATTCGCTCCTTCGTCCTGCAAATTAGAATATTGAGATGTCTGAACAATCAATCAGTAGTAAAAGTTTGCGCGCAACAATATTTTAAACCACAGAACTTTTGGACTTGGTTGTTTTTTGTTCATAAATATTTGAAGCGTGCGCAACAAAATATGGTGCCAGTAAGTCTGCGGTGATGATGCGTGAACCGCTAACGGTTTGATAGGACAAATGTTCTAATAGCGTCGCGTAACTAGAAGTGCGCTCTGAGCTTATAACAGGCTTCTTTGCCGTAGTCTTTGAAGATATTATTTTCAATTCAAACTCATATCACACGTCTTAAAGGCTGTGGTAAATAATAACATAAATTTTACGATTCATAAGCCTGCATCTTGACTCATGAGGAAGCATCTCGACGAACGTTTAATGAACACTACTTCTCAGGGGGCACGATTAGGCCATAGGCAATAGGATTAGGTTAGTTAGGTTTGTCTATCCTATGCTATGGGGACTAGCATCTCCAGGGGTCACTGTTAGGTTACCTCTACTATAGCTAAGCCTTTGGGAGTTCTATCTTTCGGGCCCACTTTGCTCTTTTCCATTTTCATGCCTCCTTCACTGATAATTCTTCATCTTTTCTCGCCTTCTTATCTTGCTGCATCTATGCGCAGAGGATCTTGTGTGGAAACACCTTTTGCATAGATTCCCCGTTTTTCAAAATCCATTCTAAATGGTCTTTTCTCTTCCGGGGCAAGATCCCCAGAGTAGCTAAAGTGCTTCTATCCTCAATACTATACTCCTACTTTGATGAGCATCATTCGTGCGACACTAAATCTATAAAATATGTCAAGTATGACTAGCTTGGTCGCTCGTTCAGAGCCCATTGAAAATACATGAATGAAAATACTCGTATGAAGTGTCTCAATTTAGATTCCGATATTCCCTCAAGGCTTTCATTGAGGTAAAATTGGCCACAAAACCCAATGCTAGCACTGCTATTGTGTACCATTCCAGATCAGACTCTAGCGTTTATTGAATAGCTCATTGAGTCACTTCGCAGTCCGAAAGAAACTGGTTTTGATAGAAACATTGCAGAACGTTCGTAATATTATGTGGCGCTTTCGATAATAGTAGTGATCATTTTTTTCTTTTCGTCATTCGTTGACATTATTTCTTAAAGCACACAAAACTTTGTACATTGTACTTTCAAGGTATATTAAAAAATGGGTAAATTTAGTAATTGCTATTACTGATTGATTTCTATTGTCTGAAAAGGAAGTTACACTGGATAATAAGCGAATGTGCCCTTCGAATTTAAATTCATTTTGAAGTAATGGGTAACGCGACTTTATGTAATGAAGTTACGGGTAACGTGACATGGTGTAATGAAGTTACGGGTAACGTGACTTGGGGTAATGAAGTAATGGGTAACGCGACTTGATGTGATGACGTAATGGGTAGCGCGACTTGATGTAATGAAGTAATTGGTAACGCGACTTGGTGTAATGAGGAAATGGGTAACGTAAATATGCGTTATAAAGTAGCAGATAGCGTGAATTTATAAAATGAGGAAATGAGCGACGTAAGTTGATGTAATAAGTAATGTAACTTGAAGCTCTGTTTTTCTAATGTGATTGTTGTAGAACAATGGACTGACGGTGCTTGCTGTTTGATACCTGAACAATAACATCGGATCATTGATCAAAGTTAATGTTCATTTACCCTCCCTAACTTTGAGTTTTTGCCTACACTATTTTCTATGGTAGGAATGAGGCGGAAATAACAGAGTGCACGCAGGACCTCATGCAGAGTGGAAACAGAGAACTCCTGCCCTGAGGAACGCAGACTGAATCAGTATTAAACGTTGCATTTGCGCATCGCGAACGAATTTATTCTTATTCTCAAATTTCAGCACTATTTCATCGATTATGTACCAGATTATCAGCCAAATTGTTGAATATATTTCACATGCTTCTGAAACAGATAACCTGTGCTTGTGAACATTTTCTAGATACATATATAACAGAAATATGAGCAAAACTTCAAAAATATTCTGAAATTCAGAGTAGCAATGCCTGAGAGAATCAAATTTCCATGTAAATTACGAGGGTAAACTGTGAGTCTAGCGTCGTGGCACTAATTTTTAGTCGAACTGTCGTTAGCAGTTACGGTAGGAGCCTCTTGTGCAGGATGTTGCCTGGAAAATGGACGAATTCCACAGCATGTGGCAGATGTTGGAGCAGCATGCAAATGTTGGCGACGTGCTCCTCCATTCAGTTCAATTCACTGTTGACTATTCGTTACAAGGAGCTCCATGTAACTGAGCGTCATTCATTTCATTTCAGTTTAATTTCGCTATGCAAAATATTGGAACGTGTAGTAGATGTAGAATTACGTGCAATTTCACGAGGGTAACATGTGTACATTGATGAATGCTAATATTGATCAAATGTATGCATTCGGAAGTCCTGATGGTTATCATTCAGTTTGTATCGCGTTGTACATCACAAGCTCTTCAGGTTCTTGTTTCTGGGTCTTCGTTGCTTCGCTTACAGAAGCAATTTACTACTGCTCATAAATTTACCTTGCAGCTTTTCAATATTATTTTCTTTGGTTTGCAAGTTAACTATTCATCACAGTTTTTTATTCCTCGAGTTAGTCTGACGTTTGTACGTTCCAATGAAAATATGATGTGAAAATTCTTTCCTTGTATGTATGTATGCCTTTCTAATTTGCTGTAGATAATGCTTGAGTTGATTCATCAAGAGCTATCACTCTCTTAATAAATAGATTCAACTGAAGAAAGGGCAAGGACTTTTATAAAATGTACAATTATGAGACGAAGCACTTACTGCATGCAATCAGATTTCTGGACACCACGGCAAATCTACATAATGTGATGCACACCAGTTTAGAAGTGCATTTGTTGTAGTCAGACTCGACGTTGAGGCCATGTAGCGTCTGGCTGGCCAATGGGGATGCTCATCACGTCTGGGGTCGAGGAACGTGCTGAGCATTGTTGCCCAGCTCTCTTACTAGATTACTGGGATCCCACGCAAGAAGCTGCTCCTCTCTCTACTTTTGAATCCTGCAGTGATGCAGCTCTGCCACTTCATGTTCTTCTCATTTGGAGCGCGAAAATTGCACTCAAGAAAAGTGTCGCCATCGCTAGACCATGATGGATGATTTCCCGCGTTTATAGCATCTTTTTGTCAAGAGAGAGGCCTTACATTACACGGGTCAAACGATAGCCCGAGGGTGTAGCCTGGTACATTTATAGAAGTGAAGCTTTTCGATAGCGTGTGAAAATGGGCTTCTTCTTCTTTCGTAATTAAACTGCGTGTGATGAATGACAATGATCGACAATACGCAATTCTTTCAGCTTTTATAATGTCCAAGCTTAGTGAGTTATTTGACCAAAAACTTAAAATTAGATACTTGATCAATACTGTAGCCAAACAGAAAAATAGTGAACAAGTGCTTCATGAAAATACATGTTTTAGACTCCACGTAAATGATTGCGTGTCAGAACTCGGTATATCACATGGGTGACGTGCTGCTTTTAAGTAATTTTCCCAGGCACCGCGGGTAGAAAGGTAGAGAGATCTGAGATCGAGGGACAGGTAGAGTGCCCCTGGAGTAGACCCATCATTAGGACTCGGCTCGCCGGGTCCTAAAAAGTGTCATGCCAGAATTTGCTCCTCCTGCCTAGCTGTTCAGAATGTTGCGCTTCAAACATAAGATAACGACCTGCATCTTCGGTATAAATATTTAAGCAGCCATGTGTCCTGTACAACAAAAATTCTGTCCATCATGAGCATTCTTCACTAGTTCAAGCGTTGCACAAAGATTAACGAAGAAACAGTTTTTGACAGGACACCCACTAGATGCCTTAGGCTACTTGGGAGATGCCGTAACCCGCCGCTGCAGGCCTGCAGGCCCCTGTTATTATGGAGTCGACGATGGAACCGTTTTCGGGTGCGGTGGTGCCCCTTGGGAACCGGACCAACTCTCACCCACTCTGGCTCTTTTAAGTAACGCACAATTTTGATAATTTTGTCTCGCTTCACGCGGGATGGGATCAAACATTGTTAAATGAGCCAATTACGGTAATCTCGATAATTACGTGAGTGGAAGTCCTGAGAGGAGCTTCTCTAAAAAATGAAGTCATTTAATTGCCTTCTTCAGTCACGTTTACGGGGGCAGTCGAAGTGTAAATTGCAGATTAGTGAAAATAGATATGACAAGGAAGCGTGTACACGTTAAGGAACAACAGACATATACTTCATGGAAGATTCTTTATCCTCCATTGCGTACGATGGAATAACATAATACAAAAGTTTGTTCGTCGTAGTTTTTAGTGGAGATGATTCTTGATAGTTTAATTCTAAACGTATTGGACAATCTATGACTCGAAAAATAATTTGTATTATGATTCTTGTAAAAATATCAAGCACAAGCAAATTGGATGTTAGTACATCAACTAGTATGAAGGAAAAATTTTCTCATTAAAAATTAGTACCATGTACATATACACTCGCCTATATGCATGTACCTATTGCATTCTTCCATAATCTGTCTAAAGAATTTAAGAGACGCACGCTTGCGTTAACCAAAGATGCCCACTTTTAGTGTTCGATTAATTTAGGAAGCTGAAATTTTCTGTTATAAATTTCAACTCGAAAGACTCGGAACGCTTGTATACATCATTCCAGTAAAAAGTTTCTGAAATGTAACGTTTCACATCCAATTTATGTGAAAGCTGCCTGATTTCTTGATAAAATAGAAAAGAATCAACACCCAAACCTCAATTTTGTATAATGTATTCTTTTCTATGTCATGTGCTAAGAAACGATGTTTGAGTATGGATAATGAAATACAGTAAAAAATGTTTCCCGCAAATAATGTACTAGAGCAAAATTCATTTTGTTTCCACCACATTTATTTGCGTCAGGAAAAAAAACCTTTATTACCTCAGAGCTTTGGTAAAGTACACACCACAAATGTGAAGTATTTTTTGAAACTTTAATAAAACTGGGTACGTTGGTTTTAAAACTACGTCGATGCAGATTGAAGTTACTGAAGACACGATCACAGTATGCTGTAGTTTACTAGCGCAAGAGATCTTAGTTACCTACCATGTGCCATCATATGTTATTGCGTAACAAAAATAAGCTACTAGACTAAAATTTGTCACGTGCTACTAATAAAGTGTAGGACATCCATTTATAAGTACGAATAATGGCGGCAAATCTGCGAGCCATTGAGTCTACAAGTGTCCTAACGTATACCTTGTCAATTTTAAACCACTCTTACATCAACTGATCTCGTAGTGTGGCCACTGGACGTAGATGATCATCTGAATGTCTTACTTGTTCAAGGTGGTCCCACAAATTTTCTATTGGTTCATGTCTGGGGACTTAGCTGGTCAATTTAAATGCCTGGCATAGCCTGGATGACTGTCATGCCAATTAATGACAGTTCTACCTCAATGTACCCTGCAGTTGTCATCATGAAAGATATGCACCGCAACACACCTTCCTTTGTCGATTATCCATCACATCGGAGCGCGAGGGTGCTCAGCTACTAAATTAGAAATCTTAGTTTGAAGTATTAAAGGTGATTTACATCTTTGATTGCTGTACTGTATTCTTATTTAGTAATTGCAAAGCTATTAACCATATCATGGGTCACGTGTGTCTTTTACTTTACATTTGGAATAAATTATCTTATTTTTCTCTATAAAAGCACAAGTTTGTCCAGTACAATTTCCAACTCGTATCCCACCCTCAATATGCGTTTTGCAAGAACTACAAGGCGCAAATCCGTAGTAGTTCAGTCGTACTTTAATTAACTCTTATATAACCAATGGATGTCTCGCTCTACATCATTCGTAACAAGTTCATCGCTTTTGTTATCATTTTGCGGTCTACCTTATGTATGAGAATTAAGGCTGCAATGCGCCATCTTTGAAATATAATTTCTATTCGAAGGGGTATGCACAAAATTCATGTTATATTTTGCGTTAAGACGAAAGTTTTCGTGCTCAGTGGAGAATTAAGAATCACAATAATAAGTTTCAAAGCAATTTCCACATTATAAGTTTTGGACTGTAATCCGACTGATTGAGAACCAGATTATACGGTGCTCTCTGTGTGTGACTGATTTCAGAATAAACTATTTACATTTCTTTTTCTTTCTTCATTCAGATATCGTGTTGATGGCAAAACTTGGCTATGTAGCAGCTCAATATGGCCATGCTGGTTCAGTTTAACTGAAACCTGAACTAAAAGACCCACTTCTGTGTAGTTGAGACATCTCAGAACACGACAGACCCTCCTCCTCCTTCTCCTTACATGGCTCCTTGCACAAAGGCTTCGTCGAAGGTATAATGAGGTCTTCGATGAATGCGACGGTAGGCATCATTACAATAGAAACAGAATCGTAATGTGCTTTGGCCCAGAATGTGCTCGTGCTTTGGCCCAGTTTAAACTAATATCCTTGCGGGCAGGAGTTAACATCGGTCGTTTATAAGCCCCTCTGCTCCATATATCCATAGCATGGATTTCCCTACGAAGAGTTTATTCAGGAACAGCAGGAAAAAGGCCAGTAGTTGACGTTTCACAGTAGTTTCATCCTTGATGCAAAGCGATTCCGGTGAACAATTCGGGACACACGGCAGCGCTCCCTATCGATTAGAATTTTCTTCTGATCACAATTTTTCCTTGAATTGCCGTATGTGCCGGATTGTTTCCATTGTTGATAAACCCGCATTACAGTGGGGCATGAAACACGAACGAATTCCGCTGCTTCCTTCACTGGGTGTTCCTTGGCCAAACCAAATACAATAACACCTTTTCGCCATTCCGAGACGCCTTGTTTTCCTCCCATCGTTGTGCAGCAAATACGAAAAAAGTCTACGTTACTAGCTTTCAATGAAGACTGACGCCTGTTCAGTACTTGCATGTAACCTAAACATCGGTCACATCTTCAAAACTCAATTGATAAATGCAGTCAATAGCTGAAGCTCGAAAAACAATAGGGGACTATTTTTTTATCATTGGACCTTATATAAATTGCTAAAAAGTGTTCCTGTGCTAATTACTGCAATATGGTGACTGCATGGGTACATTTAGTTTGTTAGCATTAACGAGTGATTGTTCTGTAGTAGTTTCAAACTCAGTTATTTAGAGTTTTCAATTTAGAAATCAACCATGGCTAAATGAGTGCTAAAGGCTATGCCTCTTGTCTCTTTGAAGAACCTTGCCTCTATGAAGAAGTTTTGCAAGGGCATTTCTACAGTCACATGTACACAGGACCAGGGGCATCAGGCATAAACCTAATTCTGGATGATCGTTCGGGATAGCCGAACTTGAAGTCAGCTTTTCGGGACTGATGTCACTGATTTTATGCATAATTTAACTTGAACGATTAAAATCTGAACTGATCATTGTACAGGTCTACTTATATGAACACTATTACTCTAAGTATTAATTTTGCAAAATCGTCAGGCGATGGCTGTAATGTCCCCCTAACAGAAGCATTTCACTGTGTAAGTATGATTTTAGGACGGCAAAATCATGCACATTATATTCATGATTGAATGGAACTTCCACTTGAGGACCTGCCAGCTGACCTGTGAGCTCCATAGCAGCTCTTGGGATACAAATCAGGGGTTCTCAACCAATTTTGTATAAGGCTTTTTGTATAGCGCTATTTTGGAATTTCTTACTGGTTTGCGATCCGATGACAATCGACAGATGTTCGCCGGATTCAAGTCTAATCCTAGCCTAAGCAAGCGGGATGATGTAATTAGCCGCGGAATTTGGCGACCCCTTCCCAGCCCCTCTGAAGATCCTGTACGATCCTCTGGAATACAAAAAACAACAGATCTAGATCATGTCATAAGTTGGGAGCTACTACAGAAATTTTGCAACCCATCAAATCATACGAACTTAAGGGCTTCGGTTGCAAACACCTTAGTCTAATTATACGCTATCTCGTTTAGATAGAATCCAATTAAATACTCACCTTGGTATTCAAAAATCAAACACGACTACAAGACGAATGTTTTTCTACATCGTTGATAGGGGGCTTCGAAAAACGAATAATTTGATGCTTTTTTCGCTAATTTCATGGTTAGCTTCAAATGATGAAAAATAAAACAAAAACGTTTCCGCTCTCAGACCGTCTAAACTTTCGTAAACCCTCTAGTTTATGAAAAGTTGCAATAATTTCAAAACAAAGTTAGACTGGACAGCTCGACTAGTTCAACGCAGTCAGAGCATCTGCCGAGTGTGGTGTAGTCGAACGTGTAACTGTGTAGCGCGCTCTTTGCAACGCGTAGAAATACATACTCGTACATCACCTTCTTGCATCATACTCGTACATCACCTTCTTGCATCATACTCGTACATCACCTTCATTGCATCATACTCATACATCACCTTGCATCATACTCGTACATCACCGTCTTGCATCATACTCGTACATCACCTTCATTGCATCATCCTGTGTTTTACTTACAGTTGGCGACGAAATTATTCGGACACCCTCCCATGTTCAATATTTTCACTAATTTCTCAAAACCCATCGTCTGTTCAATCCTAAATTTTGTACATGCTTATACATACTCGAAACGGAATATAAAACTCAATTTTCAAAAGTAAAATTTGTGTAAAATAAATGCAAGTAAATTTTGAGAAATTTGTGATGATAAAATTAATGATACACTCTAGAAAATCGTCTTCAATTCAAGCGTACACACTATAATAATGGGAACTTTTATACTATTTTACAAATTTTATAAATCATTCTTGAATATTTTTTCGTGCAGATTACCTAGAAATTTCAACAGTACAATCTGATACAAAAAAAATAGTCAATTTGGCGCTGAGAATTTACCTGGACATGAAAGCAAACAGACACTGTCCCGGAAATTTGCTCGGAAACTATGTCATGAAGTTGATGTGGACCAGGGAGTTGTGGTGAAGGATGTTGCCCAGATGTTGGATCCGCTGATAACCAGCGTCAGTACTCGCGCAATACAACGCTATCTGAACACGAACGAGTTTGGAGTTTTTGCGAATTTTTCTACAAATTCAGCTTTAGATTCCACTTAAAGTACCTGAAAGCTTAGGATTGCACAAACAATGTTTTGAAATAGTAGTGAGATTATCGAATATTGAGAGGTGTTGAAATAATTACGTCACTAATTGTACAGTATGTGGCATCCAAGTCTCTAAAGAAATCATTTTATTTGTAAGTTCCCTTAATTTCCATGGGTACTGTTGAACAAACACCCTCGATACCATACCCCCTCGATGCCATACCCCCACAATACCATACCCCCTCGATACCATACCCCC